>DF237131.1:131004-144224 GCA_000708835.1 Klebsormidium nitens | reverse complement strand
AGTGACGGGTAGGGTTAGTATGGTGGTTAGGGTGGGTACGGGTGCGGAGCGGGTGTTTCATTTAAGGTTAGGGCTTTTAGTGTTAGTCGGAGCTTACTATTATCTTGGCTTACTATTATCTTTCTTGAGTGGTACGGTATTGAAATCTGCTCATGTAGCTGATCCATCATCATGGCTCATGACGATCAGCTGGCTGTTGGCAGCTACCTAAACAGGGCGGACATTTTTACCTCACTGCAGGGGCTCTCCTATGCGTTAATCTTTCTTTCGTGAGCTACCTGAAGTTGCCATGTGGCATACCACTTTCTCTGCTGTCTGAGGGGACGGGTAAACTTCTCGGGCGTGAAAGGGGACCGTTCATGATGTTTGGACGTGAAGGTTGAGCTCAGTCCTGAGGGCCTCCTTTTCTGAGGGAGATGGCTGCTATGGAAAGCACCTCGGTTTCAGCACATGAGGGCCTCCTGAATCACAAGGACCGAAAAGGGTCTGCAGATCTCAACCAGAGGAAGAGCCTGCATTCAGAGCTGAAGCCGGCATTGGATGACCCGGAGCTGGACCAGTTTTGGGTGACCACTGACGAGGACAGCGATGGCGACGTTCCTTCCAGAAAGGCTGGCAGAAAGGTGGGACCTCCCCAGAATGCCAGAGAGCAGGGGAGGAGACCCGGGCTCGGTCAAGTGAGCGGTCCTGAGGCAAGGGTTTCGGCCACTGGTGGACCACATTCTCAGCGGCCAACTTTCGCGATCGCAAACGGCAACGTCACGGCAAAAGAACAGGGGGTGCAGTCCCTTGCTGATACGAAGCGCAGCACCTACTTTGTGGAAAGCCCGACGAGTGTGGACTCCGGCCACGACGTATTTCTGGAGGTGCAAACGCCCCGGCGCAGCTTTGAAGCAGGAGAATATGAGAAGAACCTCGCAAAGCTGAGAGAGCTTGAGAGACAGACAGGAGTTGAGCGTCCTCTAGAGGCGAGGGAGGCGGGGGCCGTGGTGACGAGGGTACATAGGAAGGTGGACAGGCTAGGGATACAGGACGGCCATCAGAGAGAGCAGGTTGCACGTTGCATCCTTGAGGTGAGGCACTGACCAGTCAGCATTGTTCGGCAGCGTTGTAATGTGGTGCAGAGTGGGAGTGCTGTTACGAACGTGTAAGTTTTCGCACGTTCTGTTATTATCATAATGCAGACTCTCTTTACAGAGAGCACAGAGCAGTACTGAGGGGAGGTTATCGCATCTTGGTATAGTTACTAGTGTGCCCAAAAAATCTAAGACCTGTTCCTTCTGACGTTGCTGAAATGCATGATGGACACTGTCCTCAGGTTCCTCAAAGTTCAGCCTTAAAAATAGTTTGGGTCTTTTGTTGTTTCATGTTGCTTTGAGTTGAAAGGGTCTGAAGCAGTAAGTGATTGGTTTTTTGGTTATCCTGATCTTATTGGTAGTCGCTACTTTTTGGCGTCGTGCCAAGTGCTAGCAGATCCCCCATACTGAGGAAACACAACAGGCTGCACTCCTCCCTCTCTGCTTTTACTTAGTCTCTCATGAGCGCTTCTGTAGATCTGTGCTGATGAGACTCACAGAGGGTACCAAAGCTTCAATGCCATGTGTAGTGTCAGTAGGCTTCTCCAGAAAGGCTGGGAAAGTATGCTCAGAAAGATAAAGAGCCTTGTGTTGACGCACCCTTTCTTCGTAGCTGTGTCTAGGTCAGCTTTCTTCTTGCAGACGAACGCTCTTAGGTCTTGAAAATTATGGTTTGCAGTTATATGCCTTGCCGGTTAAGCGTTTTGACACCTTGGGGACAGCCTGAGTGACAAGCCAATGTGGATTTGCCAAGTGATGATTGTAAAGCCTGGGTGTGACTATCCCACCTTCATCTGATGTGACAGTTTGTGAGCTTTGGCGAACCCCCAAGATTTGACCAGTGACTCACCATAGCAAGCATCCTCGACAAAATGCTCTAAAATCGTTTTCCATGACAAAGTTGGGCCTTGGATAGACTTTGAAAAAGTCAGGTTCATCCGTTGTGACGCCACTTTTTTGAAGGCAGAAAAGTTGTATCACATCCAAGCAGCGGACAAGCAGTTCCTGGAACAGCGCGTTTTCTGGACAGTGTTTGTACTCAGTGCCCCGTACTCAATGCCCCCGCTCCAGACACATAGCCAAGCTCGGCCGCTGACTTCCCAAACAAATTTTTCCGTCATTCTAAGCAAGGACTTAACCGCACTAGGTTGAAGAACGGGGCCCTGTTGTATGCAGGCTGAGCTGGGTCGAGCCCACGCGAGCGCCACTCTGTCTGAGTGGGACGGTGTCGGACAGGGCCTCAGGCAGCTGGTGGTTGAGAAAGACGCAGAGCTGAACGCGCTGAGGGCATCCACAGCAGAGCAGAAGGTGGGCCTGGTCACAAACGGTCCTTCCCAGTTCCTTAACTTGATGGTTATGGCTCTCGCCCCTTGTGTCTTGATCCTGATCTTAAGGCTATGGGAGCTATATGGGATTTCAGAAATTCAGACGGCTTTCCTGCATTCTAGCGGCAAAGAGGTGAGGGAGAGCAGCGAAGAGGGGCTGCCTTTTGGGTACTGTTGGCCATTGATTACCCCCCTTCGGTCTAGCCACCTCCCTCTACTGAATCTGAACGAGGATTGATGATGGGGGGTCCTCCAATGGCGACTGAAGGGGTCGTTCAGGGAACTATCTTGAGAACAATAGATGACCATGCTGAAGATGGACTGGTCTCTTTTGAACGTTGAAGATGCAAAAGGGGAGCCTGTTGGGGGCTTTTCGTCTCATTAATGACTGTTGTGATGTGACCCCATGAGGCTAGTGCCTCAACTCTGGCTGTGAGTTGTAAACATCGTGACTTACCTCGTGTGGAGTACCTCATCTAACTATGGGCGTTTGCAGAGCTAATCTAGATTCTGGTTCTCACTGGTGACGTTTTGCATGGTCAGAACATGCACAGTCGCACTCACTGCAGTAGAGGGACCTTAGTTCCTCATCAACAGAGAAGTCTTCAGCAAAGATTTTGGGTGAGATCTCTCGTGCACTGTTTGGAAGAAAAGCTTATTTTCTTAGAGGCCGTGTGTTAGGAGTGCTGTCACAAGTGGTACAATCAGGTGCAATTTGATAGCGTGCCTCGCGTAAATGGCGCAGCGCAACCAAGGCCTTGGAGCTGGCTTTCTTTTTGTGTTTCTTGTCCTCCCTGCTGATGACAACCAGCTTTTGGCTGGCATTGAAGTGACCAGAGTCCTTCCGATCAAACGTCTTTCACCGGGAGACCCCAAGTTTTGCACGTCACAAACTTTTGCGGAAGCCACACAGAAAAATCAGTCAGGCAGTTTAGCACTCGCTTAGAAGCACAAAATCCATTGACGAGTCAGGCAATGCAATGCAGAACAAGCATGATGAGTCCCTGACCTGCATCTTGCCTGCTCCACAGAAACTAGAGGCGGCCTGCCGCGCCGCCGAGCGCGATGCCGAGACTGCGCGCCAGGAGGCCACGACCAGAGTCTCCGAAGTCGAGAAGCTGACGTCGGAGCGGGACCACTTACGGCTGGCCTTGTCAGACGCCGAGATGGACCTCCAGACAGCCACAAACCTGCTTGGCGAGGTGAAACAAGGCCTTGCCGGGAAGAAGGAAGAGGAAAAACATTTGGACGAGCGGATGGCGCGGCGGCAGTCTTCGGTAAAGCTCCAGGAACGGCTCCAGGCGGCGCAGGAGGCGATCCGGGTTAACGAGGGGGTTATCCGCGGGTTAGAGGAGCAGCTGAGGGGGGTTAAGGAGGGTTACGTGAAGGAGCGGCAGCAGTGGGTGAAGGACGCGATCGCGCAGCAGAGCACGATCATGGAGCACATCAAGGACCGCGAGACGTATGCGAAAGCAAAGGGGAAAGAGGTTAAGAAGCTGGGTCTTGCGGTGGAGAAGGCGCAGTTCGAGGCAGCGGAGCTCAAGGAAGAGGTCGCGAGGAAGGATGCCGAGCTCGAGAAGTTGAGGGCGCAACTAGAGGAGAGGGTAAACCTGGCCGGAGACGAGAAGACTGCCCTAGATAACCAGGTTAAGGAGCAGACCGCGCGAGTTACTGCGCTGGAAGAGCAGAACAGGGCGCAGAATGCAATCATTGCCGGGCTCGAGAAGCTGGTCGACGAGCGGACCCGGGTCAGCGTTACCCTGCAAGAGGAGAGCGAGAGCACCAAGTCGCAGCTGGCAGTCAGTAATCAGTTGGTTAAGTCGCTCAAGGCTCAGGTGGTTTCGCTGCAAAGTGAGCTTCAAACGGCCAAAAATCGGGAGGAGAGTTTGAGGGCTACGAGCGAGAAAGCCAAATCGCACGAGGCACGCGCGGCAGAAGTGACTGCAGCATTGGCCGTGGCGACGGCCCGAGTGGGGGTTCTAGATGGCGAGAAGGGGGATTTGCGGAAAGCGCTCGAAGCCAGTGAGGAGAAGGTCAGGCACCTGACGGCGCAACAGGAGACGGTTCTGGTAGAGTTGAAAGAAAGGGAAGCAAACGTCGCGGCAGTCAAAGCGCAGATCCAGAAGCTTGCGGAGGAAGCGGAAGCGAAGCTGCACGCCACGGTCGCCGATAAGGAGGCCGAGCTGTCCGCTCAGATCGTCGCTCTCGAGACACGGGTCCGGGAGTCCGAAGCTGCGCTGGAGCGGAGCGCCGCGGAGAAGGAGGCGCTCGAGGGCGAGAAACGAGAACTTCTAGGGGTGCATCAGGGGCGGAACAACGGGCAGGGACGCCAAGAGCGTGAACGATATTCTCTAGCGGTTCTCCAGGGCCAGAGCGACGGGGAAGGAAGCCAAGAGCGGCGGCGGAGCTTCGAGCGCCGGCGGAGCCTGGAGATCGAGGGCCCGTCGGGAGAGGACTTCGTGGGCATGCTTCACGAGAAGGAACAGCTGCTGAGCCGGACGATGTCGGACGCGTTGCAGAAGGAAGAGGAGATTCGGACGCTCAGGAGGGAAGCGTCCGAGGAGACGGCGGCGCTGGCGGCGGAGCTGCAGTCGGCGCGTGAGGAGCGCGAGAAGCTGCAGCTGAGGACGGAGTTCCTGCGAAAGAAAGTGGGCGAGCTCAAGGAACAGGTGGGGAGCAGGCCGACTCCAGGGACTAGAAAACCTGTTTACTTATCCTGGTCTCCCTCTTTCTGTGTAAAACTGGTCCCCTTCGACAAAGCGCTGAGGACGGAGTACTTGCACAAAGAGGGCGGCGAGCTTAAGGAACAGATAGAAGTGGTCGAGTAGCTATGTCTGAAGGCGACGTTCTTCTATGCGCTGTGTATCCCGTCACTTCCAAGACTCGTGAATGTTCCGGTGGGTGACCTTAAAGAGCAGGTGGCGGCCTGGCAAATCGCAGGATCCGGGAAATTTGAGAGTTTCCTGCAGCGATTTGCTGCTGTTCGCCAATTTGTTACCTATGTTTCGCCCTTCTTGTCCTATTGAAATCGAGTTTGTTCTGGCAGGATTAAGGCAGAGGCCCCTCGAACGACCTGCCATCAGCTCTTCTCTGCTGCAACTTTCTTCTCATTCTCCTTGCCAGGATCTCAGAAAGTTGCAGTACTAGAAAATTATGATTCATTGCAATCTGCATCCTTCTTGGCAACTGTTCTTGCCCGCCAATTACTCTCAATACAATCATAAGCAGATTGCCGAGAGAAGACTTCAATAGGATCTCGAGACGAATGAAACTAACATGGTTTTGGTTTTTGCTCCACCAGGCCGCGCTTCAGAGCGAGGAAGCGGTGGCCTCGGTGCACGCCCGAGACACCGAGGTGACCCGCCTGCGGCGCGAGCTCGACGGCGCCAACCGCCGGGCCGAGCAACTGGCACGTGCCTGCCGCAGCCTCCAGACGCAATTGGGTCACGTGGGCGCTGACGTGGCACCTTCAGGCGCGAGCGGGACGTCGCCGACGAAACGGAAGAGGAGCCGGTTGGACGACGCGGGGGCTGAGGAGGTTACTGAGGGGGTTAGGGAGGGGTCAGGAGTGGTTTCGGGAGGGGTTAGCGAGGGGTTTGGGAGGGTCGCGGAGCTCGAGGCGATGTTGGTGGGGAAGTCTAGAGAGTTGCGGGCTAAGGAGGCGGAGGTGAGGGGGTTGCAGGAGATTCTAAGGGTCCTCGCTGGCCAGCTGGAGGAAGCAGAGGAGACGCCGGTCAAGGACGGGCTCCTGAAGGAGAACGAGAGCGGGGAGAATCTGGAGGTCACGCCCGTGAAGACTCCGGCCAACAGTCCCACGGGCAGTCTGTCTCGCAGCATCGACGGGAGCCTCTTGAGCGCGATGAAGAACGCACTGCGGGGCGCAAACCTCGGCGGGAACTCTCTAGAGGTCTCCCCAGCCGTCGTGCCCAGGCGGGAACCTCTAGACGGTTCGTCCGGGAGCCTGGCCGTCACGCCGGCAACCAAGGAGCGGCTGGCGCTGAAGCGCGAGATCCGGGAGCTGTACGACCGACTGGAAAGGAAGGAAGACGAGATGGAAGGGCGGTTGCGCCAACAGACGGAGCAGTACCGGAGCGCGGAGCGGGAAGTGCTCGGGGCGTGGCGCGAGAAGGAGGGGGAGCTGACGAAGGAGCTTGAGGGCAAGGCGGCGAAGCTGGGGGTGATGGAGGAAGCGTTTCAGGTGAGGGGAAGAATCGGGATTATTCAGATTATTCCCGAAAACCTGTTCAATACTTTTGGCAAAAACTCCGGCAAAAACGTCCGATGAAGATATGTGTGCGCCGGAGGCAAAGGTGGGACCTCTCATCTTCCGGTTGAGTGTCGATGTCTCTCCTTGCGGAGGGTCCGATCTCAGATTCCAAAGTCGCTTCCTGGATAGTCTCTTCTTGGATTCTCCGAAGTTCGGGGCGATCCGGCAAACCCATTGAAGGTGCTGACAGGCTCAATCCCTAAACAATGCAGAAACGGTGTCTTCTCCCTAGAATTTGACTGCCTTTTTGCTGCTCTTTACCCCAAAATAAGCAGGCGCAAACCAGTGCAAAGCTGCTATGGAAAGCCGCCTGTAATCATCTCTTCTATTGTTAGATCGCTTCGACTGATCAAATTCCCCGAAAGTGGCGCAGAAAATCGCCAGACAGAGAAAGCGTGGCAGCCAAAGCACGTCTGTCCGATCTTTTTGAGTTCAATGGGCATATCCTTTGAAGCCCGTGCACACAAAAGGCACGGGGCGGGCGACGATCCACTGGCAAAACGTATGCCATGTTAGCAAGGAGACGTACCTACCAACAACGCTCTCCGAAACTAATGACAACATCCGAGAACTTGCTGACCCGCTTTACTTAGGTGATCCTATGCGTGCTCGGACCCTTGCAGGATCTGTTGGCACGGCTGGAAGAGGCCAGGACGTAGGCCGAGGCGGCTGTTGCGAGGGTCAAACTCGCGGATATTTTGGAGACGAAGCTAATTCTCAAGTTTTAAACTCGAAAGAGGTTGCTCCGCCCCCATGCCCACCGTGAAACCCCACACTGATCCCTACCTGTCCCTGTGAGTTTGTCTCATTGTCGCAATACTAACAAAGAGACTACTTTTTGCAGGATCTATTGGTGCGGCTGGAGGAAGCCAGGACGGAGGCGGAGGCGGCAGTTGCGGGGGTCAAATTTGCGGAGCAGCGGGCCGGGGAGGCGGAGCATGCGCGGCGGATGCTGAAGAGGCGGCTGCAGAAACTAGAGGAGGTGGACAAAACAGGTGCGAAGGGCCACTGGGCTTGTGTGGCCCCTTTTCACAAGGGCGCGTGTGCCCCTCTCTCACACTGGCCTTGTTTGTGTGCCCTTTGAAAGTTGATCACGGAGCAGTCACACTTCGGTGAGGCTTCTCCTCTGCGAAAGTGCTGTGGCGTGTAGTGGAGAAATGGCTATACACCATGGAATGTAGAGGGATTGCCTGCAGCTCGTTGTCGAGGCCAGATTGGGTTTGGAATATGATGCATCGGAAAACAAGCGCTGCCCTGGGGTTCTTGTCCCCTCCAATCTCGCGCAGTCTGCCAAACGGGGTGTGACTCGGTTCCCCTTCTGATTGAAACGGAGAAGCCGGCTGAAAAGCTTGGCTGAATTGAGCTGGACCGTAGCGACCAATACTTGGGTTTGCTTGTTGTTTCGGCTGTATCCTTAACCAGTCTGAACTGGGGAGGACGAATTGAGCCTCAAGGAGTTCTTACTTTACGAAAGCCGGAGTCTACGCTTCTTTTTGCGGTCCTCTCTCAAGCTCCTATTGTGCAGCAAAACGTTGACACCGAGGGCTGACTCCGCCCCCCCACGTTCTGCAGGCGACGGGATGTGGCGAGAGCTTGCTCGCCTCGCGGCCGCAAACGCCGCGCTTGAAGACCAAATCGCCCAGATGAGCACCGCACCTGCCAGCCCTGCGCTTCCCAATCCTAGTCCCCAACCCCGAAGCAGCCTGCAGACACTTGACAAGCCCCCTGCGCCACCATTGAACGGTTCGAACAGGAGCCCGGCAGACAGCGGCAACGATATTAGGGGCAGCGGTAACGGTTCGAAGGGGAGCCCGACCGGGAGCTCGAGCGGACGGGACGGAGTGCGGCTGAGCAACGACGTTGCTGCAAACCTGAGCAGGACGTTCGGGCTGTCACGATTGCCTACGAGCTCAGAGGAGGGCGTCCAACCAAATTCAACCAAAGTAGCGAAGTCAGAAGCCGGTCGGCCAGCGGCGGTTGAAGGAAGGAGCCCCACCCATTCCCAAGCTTCGAAGCGGTCGGTTCCCGAACCTTCGGCGGCGCCACGGCCGTCGCGAAGAGAAGAACAGGCGAAACGGCCCTCGACGGCCCGGACTTTGGGTCCGGCTCCGAGCGCAAACTCGTACGAAAGCGCCCGGAGGTCCGCACCGGTTTCGCCCACGACGTCACCCGGCGGCACCGCAAGAAACGCGGAAGAGCTGTCGAACAGCGTGTTCGACCGGCTGGCCGTTTTGCGGCAGCGGTTTGCGGGCGAGGAAAGCGGGGGATCCCCAACCCCAAGCCCCGGGGATCCCTCCGATTGGGTCCAGCCTGTGGGGATCCCTTCACCTGGAGGAAACACTGTGCAGGCAAACTCGCCCAGCGCGGCGTCTGACAAGGGTGCTGGAAGCCAGGACGAGTCCGCAACGCAAACGAAAGGCGGGGGGGGCGCGATCCGGAACCTGGTGCGCTGGTTTGAGACAAAAGTGCCCAGCAAGAAGTCGCCGTCCGCCGGAAGCTCGCCGGCAGCCAGGTCCCCCAGGTATAAGACGTCCCCCGGGGGAGCTTCTCCGGGCACCGACCCGCTCCGATTGAGCCCGGAAGTCGCGAGGTCGCCCTCTAATGACGCCCCAGGGGGGCCGCCGGGCTTTCTACGGTCGCCGTCAAACGAACTTCTCAGCGACACACAGAAGGCGTTCGCACGGGAATTGCCCCGGTTGGAAGTGCCGGGGGTCGCGTCCGAAGCGCACACTAAAGTGGATGAAGTGTCTGGGAAGGGAACGTCCGGATCGCCCAGGGCAACGAACGTCAGCCCGAGCTCCCCGGGCGTCCGGAAACGACTGGAGATCCTCCGGCAGCGGACGGCGCTGTTGACAGAAACTTCGAGCTCGGCTGAATTCTCGGACGAGAAACCGGCGGGTAGGGGCAAGGGAATTGTGCCACGGTTGGGCGGGGGGGGCGGCCGGCCCCGTATGCTGCTCGAGAGCAACAGCAGCAGCGACGCCGGGAGCCCAGAACCGCACCGGCGGACGGGCAGCCTGCGGCGGGAGGAACGCGTGTCGGAAGGGTTCGGGAGCCCGCAGTTGAACGCGGTACCGGCTTTCCTGTCGTGGATCCCGCCCGTGGAGGCTTTGGAGAGGAAGCCAAGTGTCACCGACAAACCGGACGTACGGACAGGGGCGAAAACGGGTGATCTGTCCAAAGGGCCAGCAGTCTCCGGGCGATGGGAAGAGGCTCAAAGCGGCATTGTTGCCGATGGGAACTCGCCGAGCAGCGTTTTGGAAAGGCTAGCCGTGCTGAAATCAAGAGGGACTCCACCGCTTGGTATAGACGGGGCAGCACAGTAACTCTAGGTGCGGTTGCAGCTAAGTATACACTCATCCGTCAAAGAGTTGCACTATCGTCAAGGAAGGGTTCGATTCTCATCGAACAAAGAACATTACGCGTTTTGATGTAGCTAGAACGATCGGGTGACACTGCCATGAGTGTGCAAGCTTAGCAGGCAATCTGCCTGTTGTTTGCGGCTTGAGGCATTCAGTAGCCTAATGGAGCTGAATCCAGGAAAGAACATAACGTAGGACAATTGTCTGACTGAATAGACATGCTCGCGTACTAAGGCAAGCTGCTCGCTGGCCTGCATCGTCTAACTTTTTGCAATACAATTCAAATTATGATGTCGATGCGTGAGTCTGATGGCACCTGGCGGCCGTACGGCTCTCAGTCTGATCTTTGCTTTGTGGGCTACACGTCCACTTGATCCTCGCATGTCTCCTAATCAACTCTTGAAGCCTAGCAACTTACGAGTGTCTAGCTAGCACGATCAAGCGCATGCGCTGATATCATCACATGCAGAGTTGCGAAACCCTGGACCATGGTTGGCATAGCTATGTGGCCCGCTGCCAATTGTGCATTACGGCTGCATCGCCTGCACCTGCCAAAACTGAATGGAACTTCGTGCGAAGCCGATCTGCATCATGGATTTTGATACGTATGTGCCACACCATGGCCCGCGTCTATAGGGTCTCTCGCGATCACGTGCGAATACGCGGCAATCATCCTTCCGCAAGCTAGAAATATAGTAACTTAAATATGGAACGCTTGAACACTGTACGGAGGCTGTACGTGAGTATATGTGCAGCGCACCTTCAATGTGGTAATGGCCATTCCAACGCGTTCAAGTTTGCAATCTGCTCATCTTTTAGTCAAGCTTCAGGCGGCTGTCTTTGTACGGCGACTCACTTTGCAACATCAAGCTTTTACTGACCGGCCTAGCCGACTTCACCGAAACACCTCCAAGATGATATCTGGGATGGATGTCAACCTCTGGTGACTCGCTGCTTATTTGCATGTTGCGGCTGTTACATGTGATCTAAGATCTCATGATCAATCAGGATGCACAGTATGCACGTCAAGCTCCTAAGCTCACGTCGACTCAGTGAGCTAGTGATCCCGGGTGCTAAGAGATCATTTTCAACATTATCAACATCAATGCGAAGGCTTTGGAAGAGCACCAAAGGCTTGCTTGACAGAACGGCTGATCGAATCATAATGTAATGATTGATGACTTACTTGTTGCAGCCGTGGCACATAGTCTTGATGCTATGGATGCCCCCAATTTATCATGCTTGCTCAGCTCTTCTCAATTTTATTCAAACCAATTGCGGCCTCACTGCAGCCACTGCTCTCAACCCTTGTAACTACTCGAAGTATTGGGCAGCCCGATTCCGGCACGGTCAAACGTCTGTACGGTACTATGCTCTTGAACCTTTTCGAGGACATCTCGTTTCGATTCATAAAAACGGATGCTTCTAGGAAGGCTCGCCAGTGGCTGAGGAGGTCAGCTTGTTTTAGTGTTTTGACAACATTGTCTGGACTCTGAAGTAAGCTACTAGTAACAAAGCTCGCGAGCTTTTTGAGGTTCTTCTACCACTTATCTCAGTAGTTGTACTGTTGTACCCCAGTTGCACGAGAGTTGCACTAAACATATCATGGGCGAAGGTAAGCAGAGTTTTGTAATCAGGGCGAGCTAGCATTTTCGTCCGTGCGGGGAAGTTCACGCATTGCTGCAATTTGGTTCAATGAGTAAAATTCATGTCGCATAGTCATCTAGTCACATGCCACTAATGAAGTGAAATGTCAAGAGGTCTGGCATGTTCGTACGTTAGCTTGACCTTGTCACTCGCTCAATACAGTTCATACGGGGTTCTGGGGTTGATACGTAGATGCGCAATGATGAGTTGGTCCTGACGGGGTCCTCAAACTCCGACATTCTGAGATCACTGGCATATTGTTTCGATTCGATTTGGCCTGATGCTTGGCGCTCAGTCATATAATATCATCATCATGCTAGGTGCTCTGCAAAATGGCTAGACGGTCCGACACGAGTCCTCGAGTCACCAGGCTCGCCAGCACTGTAGTGCATGTTTGGGCGGGCCCGGAACGGTGCCAGCGTGGCGGCCTCCCCGCACTGTGCGGGAGCGCGCCGGGAGAACCGCCATGGGTAGGTACCTCCTGACTGTACTGTACGTACCCAGCCTCCTGTACCACGAGCCGTGACACCAGGCAAACGTCAGCCAGCGGGATTGCCACCGGGCGGCCGACTCAACGGAGGGGCGGCCGACCAAGATTCCATCTGGGCCGGTACGTAAATTCATATTTGAGGTACCTAAGTAGTTTCTAGTACCTAAATTAAAGATTTGGACGTAGCACAAGCCGATTCAAAATTCTCCGTGTCGAAGCGGGAACAGTGAACACTGCAGCCTGCAGGGCCCCCTGCGTTGCGAAAGCTAGGGCGACCGGCGCTATAGTACCCGGGCCCGGTGTACCATGTACGAAAATGAGGGGCCGGCTTCTCAATGATTGAATTTGATACACTTTTCGGCATGACAACTTCCATGCCCGCTGGCAGCACTGCTGTCATTCAAATCTCAACTTCAAGATTCTCGATACTGGTCTACCTAGTAGGTACCGTATCCACCGATTCCACGCCGTACGGCATAGATCATATAAGTTATCGTCGACCGATCGATCGCGCAGATCAGAGTTTGACTCGGGTCAAGCGGCCAGGTTTGACCGAATGTGCAATACTGTCGAGAGTTTTGGCCAGGGGTCGGCAGAAAGTCCTCAGATCTCAGCTCAAAACCGGGTACTCCGAGTTCCAGTCGGCTTATGACGCCTTGACAACAATTTAACCCAGCTTCAACCCTGGTACCGTACTTCCCAGCTTCAACCCTGCAGCGCAGTGCAGCCTCCAAATAAAGGCCCGCTTTAGCCGGGTACTTTTCATTTTAGTCGGCTCTTCAGAATACCAGACCCCCCGGGCCCCCGCTTAATTGTGGTTCGGCCGGCCGGCCCTTTCGCCACGCGCGATTCACCGACCCCTGCCGGCCAGTGATAAGTACCCTAGCTACCGTACCGTCGTACCTAGTAAAAACGGTAAGCTATGGTAGTAGGTACTGCCGGTACTGTGTAGGTACTAGGTAGTGTATCATTTGTAAATAGGTAAAGGTACTTCGATTTCATGTTGACTATTATTATGAAAAGGAATGTTGACTGAGATAGGTATATATGACT
>DF237131.1:26881-130984 GCA_000708835.1 Klebsormidium nitens | reverse complement strand
AAACCAAAACTAAAAACCTTATTCTAAAGTTGACGCGCTCCGCACCCGTACCCACCCCAACTCCCAGGCCAACCCCACCCGTCCCCAGGTGGGCGCCTTCCAACCATGAACGTGAAATCGAGATCGACGAGTTTACAAATGTACCGTCTCAGCCTGCCGCCGAGGTTGCGAAGTTGCGTGCGTCCAATTAATCGACCTTCGACGAAGTCCGCGCCACGGCGGGCCGCCCCGGGGGGGACTCCGACATGATGCGCGCCGGGCCTCAGGAGTCACCAGCCCTCAGGTGCCTACGGTACTACCTACGGTATACTGTCTAGGTACACCCAGGTGACAGGCCCCTGAGGGTACGGTACCGGTATACCCTGGTAACGGTAGTAGGTATTAGTAGTAAGTACCTGTAGGCCGTGTACTACCGTACGGTATGTAGGTACTACCGGTAATGTAGGTAGCTGATCTGACTACACAGTATTGGTATACGGTAATACAGCTAATACCGTAGTTCTGCCCCAGCTCGACAAGGTTTCAGTTTATGAACCTGATGCTCATCCAGCTACTGAGCTAGCACGAAGGATATCAATCTCTCAAAAAGGTGCAAATCCTGCTGAGAGCTTTCTGCAAGGCGTCCCTTTAGTGAGGAACATATTGCAACGCGGTCCCACTGGCATGAGCCCCCAAACATTTTACAAGTGTCACAATGGTAAGTCTGAGAAGACCCAAACTTTTCAATGAGTATTCATCTTGCACCCGTGGGGGCCTGAAGCTACTTTTTATTCATCCCAGAGAGGGTCTGAGCTGGGTCGTTGGGGGCCAGAGCATCCTGCGTCCATCCCAGCCCAATCAGCAGCGTAGTTCTTTTGCATTTTGCATTATGTGCTTATAGAAAGGATAGAGGCATAACGGGGAGGTTTTCTTGCTTCTTGCTTCTCTTTATTCTGGATTCTGCGCATGCAAGATTGTAGCATTATTCCAAGAAAACTGCTATGACCACAGACTGTGTTACATTGGTCAGCAACAGAGCGATAAATGCAGATTGTGTATGAGTGATCTACCAATTTTTGACTCTGGAGAATAGAGTGACGCCTTGCAGATATACACTTTGCGTATATCAGAAAGGAAGGTGAGCTTGGAAATGAACTATCCTGGAGGAATGCTGGCCAAAGAACCTGAACTCAAATGCATTCAGCATCATTGACTTCATGTCCATTCCTTGCGCAATGCATTCAGCATTGCCTTCCTTCTAGCCAGGCAACAAGCCTGAGATTTAAAAGTGCATTCTTTCGGTCCTGACCAGGAGACGCATTCTGAGGATTGACTTTGTTGCCAGAATATTGTACAGCGCCCAGAGCTGGAGCTTAGGATCACTCTGCATTATCAACTGAAGGCTTCTTGAAGGCAGCTTAAGACAAATGTGAGGAGAGCTGGACATCTGATCAACTCAAGCTGCTTTTTGGGCAGGACTGAGCCAACTCTTTTCAGGGGGTATTGGAGCTATTGGGACGCTTTGTGCCCCTAGCAGTTTAGGCTCACCAAGATTCGCATTGAATGGTGGCTCCGATCACAAGCTGATTATGCACGTATTACCTAAGGCTCCTGACCACCGATTACCAACCAGTGCTTAATTGGAGTAGACAACACATTACGGGGTAAGCGATTGATCCGCTTTAGTGCATTGTCATGCTGCTAGGAGTTTGACATTGCAGTCAACCTCAAAGCGAGGAACTTGACACACTATGGTATTGAAAGCAATGGATGTGTAGATAGGCTTATGTTTTGGTAGTTGAAGCATGTATGAATCAGGATTCCAGAATCTTAGTCTAGGGGTTGAGGTTACTAGGTGCTTCGATAACATTCCAAATGCGAACCATACTTTGGCAAACATTCATGAAACGTAGCGCTGAAAGTTTTGATTGCAACGTTTTGAAAAGCAACGTCTTGCAAGGCCGCCGCTTTGCAGGCTGCCCAAGCTTCCTTTGTATCAGCATCCATCATTGCAAGCAAATGCTCAAGAGTCATGGAGCAAGCCACTTCTGATTGCTTGTTTGCGTTTGGAGGCCACCTGTTCAGTCTACTACAGTCGATACAGCAAAGCACTTCAAATATTATATAGATCTCCTTCGAATCTTTTTTTGTTGGTCAAAGCTTTGCTGTTGCTGAAAGCATCCATGCAGTCTTCACAGATCTTCTAACGGTACCTGGTACAGGAAGGAGTGCTTCAATCAACAAAATCAAAACTTGCAATATGAGAGCTGCAACTGCCTGACCTGGATCAAGTTTTTGAAGTCATGCAGCAGCTGAAGGTGCTCAAAACAAGCGTGACACTTATGCCTTTCCACCTCTAATATTGCAGCGAACATGGAACTAGAGGGAATCAACAACCTGCCTGCATCAGCTGGCAAGAGACAAGAGTCAGAAGCCGTCTTCCTCTTGTTGAAGGTCTGTAGAAGGGAGGAATTGGAGGGAGATGAGCGACCTCGCCTCAATCAGCTCCTCAGCAACCTGGCTACCCTCAACCTTGCAAGCAACCGCATTGACAAAGAGGGTGCTAAAATACTAGCCACTGAGCTTGAGCGAGCGACAATGCTCAAGACCTTGGACCTTCGCTGGACTGTCATAAGTGATTCGGGGATTGGGGCTCTGGCTTCGAAGCTGGGGGAGCTTGTCACGCTCACTGCTTTGAACCTAGGGTTCAACGAAATCAGTAGCGGTGGTGCAAGGCGGCTGGGCCCACAGCTATGCAAGCTGGTCAAGCTCACCTCCCTCGACCTAGGGCACAACCGGATTGAGGCTGCCGGTGCGAGGGTGCTGGCTTCTGCACTGGGAGCCTTGTCATGCTTGACAAACCTAGACTTGGGCCACAATAGGATGGAGGCCGGTGGTATCCAAGCTCTTGCCCCTGTTCTCAGCAAGATGACTAGATTAGAGTCCCTGAATCTGGGGGTCAACAATATGGGAGAGAAGGGGGCTCCGTGGTTGGCCAGCATCCTGAGCGGGATGGCAGGGGGAGCCCTCAATCATCTTGCGCTTGGGCACAACTTCTTGGAGGCAGGAGGTGCTGTGGTGCTGGCGCCTGTACTTGGTCGGCTGTCACGACTGACCTACCTTGACGTTGGGGGCAACTTCCGAATGGAGTTTGGGACTGCTGCCGTCTTCTGGGGCCCAGAGTTGCAGAAGCTGGAGTTGCTCACCACTTTGAACCTGGAAAACAATGTGATTGATGACAAAGGAGCCAGTGTCTTGGCCGTGTTTCTCAGGAAGATGGTGGGCTTGGCCAACCTAAACCTGCAAGGAAACCGAATTGGGGACGAGGGCGTACAGTCATTAGCGTCAACTCTAGGGGGCATGTCAGGGCTCACTGCTGTTGATCTGAGTAATAACCAAGTCCACAACCTGCCGCTCAACCTGCTGAGAGCACCCGCTCTCTGCACTCTCCTCTGCAAAGGAAATAGGAATCTGCAATCCCCACCGTTGCCGGTCGCCCTGCAAGGGGTCCAGGCAATGCTCGAGTGGCTGGAGGATGTCGAGTCCTCAGGGCTTGAAAAGAAGGCGCTTGCAAAGCTTGTGTTTATTGGCCTGCCAAGGGCAGGAAAGACCAGCCTTTTCAAGGCGCTTTCGAAGCAAGACGTATCTCTGGGTGAGGCGACCACTGTTGGTGGCAACCTGGGGTTCATTGAGTGGAAGGTGGCGGACGAGAAAGAGACGGTCACCTTCAGGGCGTTTGATTGGGCTGGACAGAAACAGTATGGGGCAATGCAACGGCTCTTCTTTACCAAAGAGCACTGCCTTTATCTTTTGGTCGTCGACATCAGCAAGGATCCGGAGGACGACCTAGACGAGATCAATGTGAGTTCAAGATTTTCCCTGGTTCGTTCTCAGCCTGTGCTTACGCATTTGGTCAAATAGTCTTAGCATCTGGCAACGGGTCCTTGCATTTTCTTGACAAATTCGTTTCAAGTTATGAGAGGCCTCTCGAAAACCATCTTGAGTACAGACCATGACTGTTATCAAGCACTAGTTTCAAGGCACGTACTCAGCAATACCAACTGCTATACCGACCTATGCTTGTGAATAATAGCTTCGACGTCCACTACTAGATAAAATTTGTCATTGGTTCATCAACTGGTCTCTTCCGGTTCGTTTGGTTTTGTCTGTGTTTGGTTCAAGGAGCGAGGAGTGCGGTTTGAAGTCACCGCGAGAGGCAACTCTTTTGGCAATGCGTTGTGGACACTCACATAAGAAACGTCAGCTCCTCTATCTGCAGACTCTTGCAGCAATGCGACCAGCACAAACGATTCAATTGACGGGGCCGCGAGCCCATATTTGACCGTCCAGACCGTACTCTTCGAAACCTAATGGGCTGATTGTGTGTATTTCGTGCAGGCCCGAGTAGACCTCGTTCAAGCGGTTGCTCCAGGTGCCACATTTATCCTTGTTGGAACCAAGGGCGACTTGATTGACCGTCTTATAGCGTTGAGAAGGCTTGAATTGGTTCGGAGCAAAATACAGGAAGCTCTAGACACCGAAGTCAGACGTGTTGCCGAGGCATTTGATGTAGACAACCTGGACCGCTACTTGGGGCAGCCAGCCCCGCTCCTTCTCGAAGAATTGTTTGTCGTTAGTTCGATCGGGACATCGCAACAGGGTCGCGACCCGAGCCTACGCGCTCTGGAAGGCCATATTGCGGCTATTGTAACGAACGACCCAGTTAACTTCAAGGTCGGGTTGCCCAAATCATGGGTCGCCCTTATGGGTGCGATCCTGGGAGTGCAAAAACAGTTGGAGCAATCGGACAGCTCGTCAACGGTGGTAGCAAGGAGAGTCATCAGCATGGAGGAGTTCAATGCTCGGTTTCGGTCCCAGGAGGATTCTGCAAGCGCAGGAGCTCTTCGATACTTGACCGAAGTTGGGTACGTGCTTCACTTTGAGAAGTTGGACGGGTTGCGGGGCAAGGTCTTCTTGGATCCGGCGTGGCTGGTGGGGGAGTGCCTTGGCACTCTGTTCGACCATACGCTTGCGGACAGGTACAAGTCGCATCCCAACGCCAAAGTCAGCGACGCCGCAATTCAGTTGTGTGAAAGAGGCGTTCTCGAGACGTTTCTCATACCCGAGCTATTGGGGGAGGTAGGGGACAAAGCGGCCGTGCTGGGTCTGATTGACCAATTCAAGCTCGGGTACTCGATCAAGGGTTCCGACTACGCAAAGACCGGGCTTCCGTCAAAAAGTATCTCCCAGCTAAGTGGCCGGAATTTCCCCCAAGCCTTGAGACCGAGTGGAAACCGGGTGGGGAGAACCAGGTTCGAGGTTGGCGGCTGCGGCGCTTGGGTGACATGCCGGTTGGGTTTTTTGAGACTGTGCTCGTGCAGTCTGGAATCTGCACACGCGCGCCTCCAAAAGACGGCCACTGGTGGCAGGGTGGGGTACTCACAAACCTGAACGGCGTGTCCATCAACATCCAGAGGCGCAATCCCGGCGACCCAAACGGCTTCAGCCATTTTGACATCCTCGGGAGTAAGCCCGTTCAAAACGATGGGGATAGCCAGAACACGAACACTGAAATATGGGCGGTGATCGATCGGGTTGTCCTTAAAGCAATCAAGGTGCACAGGGACTTGTTTGGAGGCGACCAACTGATCCACTACTCCGCAGCATGCCCTGAACATCTCGGCTGCTTTGTTCCCCTTCCCTACTCCATACTAAGCGAGATTCTCAAGCCGGGTGCCATGGGCGTGGTGAGGAGCGGCTTCTCCGACTGCCCTTCCGGCGACCATACCGAGGTGCCTTGGGAGCAGATTGCCCCGGATCCAGGGCCGTTGAGCAATGCACAAACATTGGAGACCCTGATCGGGATTGCGTCGTCTGTGGACGATATGGCTCGGGCCCAACGGGCCTTTCCGAAGTTGCTCGACAATGCCACCCAGGTGAGATAATTGGGCGAAGGCTTGACTGGCAGAAGGAAGTTGAATTATGTCTAGGAAGGCAGTAGCGGATGAGTGGCGGCTTCTCAGGGCAGCTCCATGTTTCCAAATCTGTTGCACAATGCTGGCGATGCAACCCGCTGTGGCCCCAATCGACCTGAAAAGGACCACAGAGCAAGCGGCCAGACGTTCGATTTTCAGAGATCTTATTAGCTACTCCACAAGGCGACCCTACGACGAGCTAGCCATACAGATCAATGCGTTCCTTGTTTTAGTTTGACAATGTGACGCTGGTTGCTTGCTTGCGTAATCCTTTGCTGAGTTTCGTTTCCAGTCCTTTTTAAGCGAAGTCTGAAACATGATACCTGCATCAAATACCTGTACATGACTAGATTTTGATAGCTCCTAGCGTGTTTACACCTGTGATCTTGCGAATAAGCTGATGAATTGTGTTACACAAGAAAAGGAATTCCGAAAATCTGCAAGTCCACAAACCAAAGGTGGAGTCTTAACCTGATTGCTAACCCGCCCAACCGTTCCGTAAGTAAAGTGGCTTCAATTGGCAAGATACTCAAAACTCGCGGCCCTTCTCGATCAAAGCGAGTGCTTTGCAAAAGCATGCCATCAGTGCGCCAGCCGTCAGTGCAAGTCCGGTTACCTACTTACTAACGGGTTTCTCACGCCCTGGATTATTTGCAGTTCCTGGCAAAGCTGGTGGAGGATGTGGCCGACACAGTGGTGGAGGTTAGCACCGCCAGAACGCCCCGGGCCTTTGCCATCTCGCCGGGTTTTTCGCGCACCGACCCTCTGAAGGACATGTCGCACGTCCTCGAGACCGTCGCTACGGAAACCCAAGCTTTGGAAGCGGAGGTCAACGAGGGTCTGGTTCAGGCGGCGCAAAAGTACCTGCTGATCGGTTACCACTTCCTGAGCCGGGAGCTCTTCCAGCATACGGCGATCATGTATCTTCTCTGCGAGAATTGCTTTCGCGTGCCGGTGAGCATTTGAAAACCTGACTTTTGGGGATTGGAGCTGACTGACTTTTCCACTCGTCCACACTCATCCCTTTAGGGGAGAATTTGCAAAGGTGGGCCTTGCAAGCTTGCTCGTCCGTGAGTGTGTCAATTGCAGGATTTGCAAGACTTACGATTCCAATTGTCGTGTATTATCGTTTTGGAGATTTCGTGTGTCCAGATCAGAAGGATGCGTTGCCTCACGGAAACGACAAGAACTTGGACCGAAGAGTAGAATTCATGCTCCTTGAACAGTGCAAATTCTCCGCCATCTCGTTAGCTAAACCAACATAGGACCGGTGACTCTTGATTCTCATTCAATTGTTCAACACTGTGTTAACATGCGCGGTGAAAAGCATGTTTTTAGCGAGCAATCTTGAACAGCTGTACGTACAACGGTAGCTTGCCCGCAATCCTCGAGTTTTCATTCTTTTTTCAGGTCGGCCATAAGGGGTACACGATCCACCGGAACACCCAGTGGGGCAACCGGCTCGCATCTGCCCTCACGATCCTGATCGCCCTCGGGAAGATAGCCAACGTCGTTGGCAACGTCGTGGGAGCCAGAGAGGCCGTGGCTCCCTTCGTCAAAGTGGTAGAGCTGCTCAAGAAGCCCCTCACGGTAGGCTTACGTCACGTTTGCTGACAGCTTTCTCTGGTCGGGATGATTCCGTGGTGTAAGATCGTGGTACGACAACTGTAGGCTGTTTGGCTTTTCGCCGAGAAGCTACAAATCATTTCGCCAAGTGAACCGTTGAACCTGGTGGTCCTGAACTCTGGACTCGCTTCGATTCGAGTTGCTTTGAAGAGTCTTGTCGTTAGAAGTGTGCTGGTACATGTGACTGAAATTATATATATCTACGTTTCCAGATCTTGGATAATTGCTTTCCAAAAGCATCAAAACTTTTGCCTTTGTCGGTTTATCGACACTGGCAGTCCGCTTCCTTTCGAGATGATCGGAACACCAGTGCCCTTTCTCGGGATCGAACTGGGACTAAGCCTGCTATCATTGTCAAGCCTAAACATCCACTTGGTTTGTCCACAGACCGAGGAGGGCTTGCCCAGCACCGTCCGAGACCTCACGGCCCAGATGCAACACTTCAGCGAGAAGGGCCTCGACTCGGTGGAGCTCACCGGGTTCTTAGAGGAGCACGACAAAGGTAGCGAGTGGAGAAAGTTCCTCTTCCTCGAGCGCAACCGGGGGAGGGAACCCGGGAGGCCTGCGGTGCTCTGGGTGTGCGCCAGCTGTCAGCGGCCGAGGAAATCACTGGACCACCCCGGTGACAAGGGAGCGAAGGACGGCAGCCCGCCTGGTGGGCAGGGGTGCTGGGCCAGATTGACGAGGTGAGATGTCGGTGGCCAGGGAAGAGTTGGCTACGCAAAAATGCCTTCAGCAGCGTTTCAAAGGGCTTGTGTTATTCGGAGGATCCGCAAAGGAGGCGCTCCCAAATACCCTCGTTTCTGCATCCTACCCTCAATAAAATCACTCCCCTCCGAAAGTGCAATATATGGGGGGCGCTAGCCCCACTAACAAAGTTGCTCTTCTGCGTCAGATGACGAAGTTAAAGCCACTTGCACCTGAATTTGTTAGAGCAAGCTTGGGAAGCAGAAATCTGAAGAAAGGTGCTGAGCGGCTTTTTTTTGTCGTGGTTGACCCGACCAGCTCGAAAGCTAGCTCGTGCTGCAGTATCACGAGACGGAGTAGCTCTTGCATGTAACACTACCTGTTCAGAACGACGATGGCAAAGAAGAACGAAGTGCTCAGATACAACAGTTCGGCTTGCAAGATGGTTGAGCTTGTAGATTTCAGCAAGTTTCTCTCATTATTGTCCCTTTTGTTGCAGTTGCTGCACTGCTGGCAGCTCTCCTTAAAAAAGCTGTCGTCCATTTAAAGCGGGGCGGAGTGCGGGTCGTCGGGCGGTGGCCTAGCAGTATGGATTTTAACCGGGAGGAAAAAGGAGGCACTGGGGAGCAGGGCTGCAGGCCCGCCCGTCTAGCGTGTACGTGTAGGGTCCCTCCGCATAATGGCACCGCCTCGACCTTAAGGCCTGATCGTTTAGAGACGCTGGAGTAGCTTAGCTTAGAGTAAACAATGCGCTGGGAACAGACGTCCTGACAAACTTCCGATGAGGTGCAAGTTTACTCTATCCCTTGGCTGCAGAGTTTGTAGAAACCACAATTATGCCGCGTTCCGTATATAAAGCTGGTGACCTCCTTGTCGAACTTTTCCACGTCATGGGATAGCCAATCATGTTATTGTTCTAACTCCAGATGCAACGAGCCATTGTGCTCCGGATCTGCAAGCCATTATGGACGAAACGGTCGTAAGAATTTCCGGGCATGGCCAGCCTGGGACGGACATATTGGTGTCGAAAAGCAGGCTGCATATACCGCGGATGCTGCTCATGTGTCCCGGACACGCATGTGATCCCATGATGCGTGGCCGGACTCAGGAGCTATCTGTAGTGCATGCATGATCAGATCTGACTAAGTATTGGGGCCACTATAACGTTTCGGTGCATATCCGGCAGAAGGCTTACATATGGCGGTTCAATTGAAAGGCTGCCAGATCTTGAATCGGGTACGACGTACTGACTGGGGGAAAAGCTTGCAACGTACAACAGCGAGTCACTCATGTCGCTCCCTTAAGTTATGACACTCAAGCATGCACATCATTCACGATTAGGGAATTGTACTTGCAGAGCCGGAGTCGACTCTTGATCCGACATCGTAAAACAACATCTGTCTGTCTGCGTGCTCTGCTCACAAGAACTAGCCTCGAATATATGGTCTTCCATCAGGAAAGGGTTCACTGATAGGGAAAAGAAGCGGGCCGCTGTATCATTTCAGATCAACGCGTGGTCCTTTGCCTTAGAAGACCGGAATCCGTAGAGGAAAATTGGGCAGTGAACCGGCGTCCCTAGCCAACCTTGCAAGCCGCGCGTGACCAGGGTCAGGCTGGATACTGCCGATAACTTGCCCCGCACATGTCTGTTGAAGTAACCAGGCCGACGTCTGATTACTTCCGACAAGCAGGTCCACAAAACTTACTATTGGCTTTCTAGGTCCGCCCAATTTGGTTTTGCTAAGCGGACTCACCCGGCCCTGGTCAGCCAAGGAGTCTGGTTATACCAATTGTCAAGTCGGCTGGTTGGAGCGTTAATCGAGCCTGACTCAGTTTTGCGTCTAGTTCTCCCCCTTCCAGTCTGGGCCGTCTGAGTGAGCAAGCAACGGACACGAACGTGCTTCGAGGCAGTTGAAACAGAGAGATATGATCGGTTTTGCGTCTTTTTTGCGTGCTCACGACGACTGCCAGAACATATCTCAAATTTAGATAAAAAATGCAAGTCTGCTAAACTGCGCGTGCTCCGTCGCAGGCATGTTAGCGCGCGCTGACGACAGACCACAATACAGAGTAAGAGCCGGCGAGAACAAACATGCACCTGTTGAATTGCGCCAAAAATGCTCTCAAGTCACATCTTTAATAAGACGGATCCGGCATCGTTTGCCTTAATCGGTTTCAATTTCCTATTTGCGCCGATTAATCTAGGTTAGTCGAGAGAAGCCATGTCAAGGACCACACTATTGGCTCCGCCTCCTTCCTTGCAAACACTGCCGACCCGGATGGCCGGCCGCGACCTCCTAGAAGAGAATGCACGAGAACTACCGCTTTTAGGGCCTTCGTCGCTATCCTCCAGGCTGTATTCAACTGGCGGAATCCCTGCCTCATGGACCCTCAGACCTTCACCATTTCGACAATTCAGACTTCTGTCCAAGCGCGACGCCACGGACGTACTGGAAGCACCTTCGTCAGCTCTAACCTGCTCTGTTACACTCTCCCCGAATCGTTCCTCCGTCCGTCTTCCACCCACCCGAGCGGCAAGTTGCTCTAATAATGCGCGATTCCCTTCGGTTTCCGTCCGGTCTCTTTGCGGCGTTTCCCCAACCCCGTCTTCCGTTTCCGTCGGGCTCTGGATTCCGCCGTCCTCGCCGACGAACTCTAGCCAGCTGCTCTCGCTGTAATTGCTGCTGATGTCAGACTCACTCAGGTGGCTCTGCCCCGCAAACCCCGCCGCTCCCATCCCGTACTGAACCCTATCGAAGACTTGCCGGACAGCTTCAATCTCACCCTTGGCTTCGATTTCCGCGTGCGCCTCAATCCCAGACTCTGCTTCGACTTCACTATCTTCTCCAACTTCCTCCTCTTCTTCTCCCTCATTTTCCGCTTCCTCCCTCAGCTCTTCCATCCGCCCCCTTTCCGCTCTCTGCTCGAGCTCCGAAACGGACACCCCCGACTGTTCTGCGGCCCTCTGGGCCTGCATTATACGCTGCCAGATCGCTTGACTCTCGGGTTCCCGTGCGTAAAGCAGCATCGCAAACAGGGTGAAGAGAATGAAAACATCGTGCGGGGGCTCCCCCGGTCCCACGCCCCCTTCCACGTCGATGTCCTCTACGAGACTCTTGAGAAACTCGGCGCACAATCTGCGCAGCGTGCGCCCGGCGCCTAGACTGCCCCCGCGCGCGTGCGCGCGCGCGGCCAGCCACATGCGCTCCGCGCGCTCGAGGAGTGACAGGTGGGTCGGGTGGCCGTCCTCCTTCAGTCGCGCGCCGGCGCTTTGCACGTACTCGGCGACCCTCGAGAAGCTCTGCGGATTGCAGAACGCGCTGGTTAGCACTGGTTATCTTCCCTTGCTGTCGAACTGAACTTGAAGAATCGAACGCACGGACCGGGATTCGCCGAGAATCGACATCCTTGGGTCTGAGGAGACGTTGAAGAAGAGCAATTGGATCGAAGCTGACCTCAAATCAAATCTTCAGCTTTTCAGTTTCTGTGTGGTCTGGTGGAGCGATTCCCTACCTCACAGACCTTTTCAGAAACTCAAACGGACAGGAGTCGGTTCGTGCAGCTATTTGAACCCCTTAGAGCTTTTGCGCCTCTTAAGCCTGCTACTTCAAGCGGTGCGTATTACACTCTGCTGGACGCGCCGCCCATATAGAAGAAGTTAAAATTTTTAGGTTTTCTCACTTCTGAACATTTCCAAGCTTCTAGATCGCTCAACCCTTCTCCGACAAGGTTGAAGCCACCATCTCAGCAACTCACCACGTTCTTGAGTCCTACAAGGCCGCAGAAGTGGAAAATCTCTTCCAGCATCTTTTCGGTCCAACCCGAGGCCGTCTTCTTCAGCTTCTCCCATACTGCCTCCTCCATTGCTCCGACCGGTTCAAAGTTGGAAACTTCTGTCAGTAGCCGGAGTTGGACAATGTCAGAGTCGCTGAATTCCCAAAGCGCTCCTAAACCCTCCTCGCCGGCCGCGGCGCGGGGTACGCTTTCCGGTCTTTCCGCGGCGCGTCCGTGTTGCCCTTCCGTTGACGAGCGTTCCGTTTCCGCGCTGGAGTCTAGAGCGGAACCTTCACTGCGCTTGATCGGGTTGGACGGTCCTCCCGCATGTTCGGCTGAGATAGAAGCTTTCACCGGAGCATTTTGCGCCGTACCCGCCCCGCCTTCCGTCCGTCTTCCGTCTTCCGGCAGCTCCTTTCCGCGCCCCATCGCCTGAACTCTTTCTTCCGGCTCCTCTTCTTCACTCGCTTCCGATCCCTCGCCTTTTCTGAGCAACACTTCTGCGACCCCTTCCAGATTCCAATCCTCCCCCAAAAGCACAATCGTGCACATAACCTGCGGCGACAGCTCGTCCGACGCCAGCTGGAGCGCGCGCCATACTCCGCGCAGCGCGCGCACGCTCTCCTCGAAGGGCGCGCCCGCGAACACGCTCGCAAAGAGCCGAAGCCGCGCGTCGGGCGCGCCGCGCGCGGCGGCCGCGAGCAGCCTGAGAGAGCCCCGCTGCACGAACGTCCACGTGTCCAGCTGGGCGCCGATCAGGTTCAACGCGGCCGCGACGCGCGGGTCGTTGGCGAAGCGCTGGTGGCCGTAGAAGTGCGACAGCGTCGCGAGGGAGGCGAGGCCCTGGATGCCGTGCCGGTAAAGATGATCCGAAATCTGCGGATGAAAGGGGAGCGACGCTTTGAAATGAAATTTTCAAATCAACAGCCACGATGTCTTAGGATTGTAGTCGGCTCTGAATTTGATCAAGCACAAAGCTCCTGATTCTCGTTTGAAATAGGGGTGCGAATCTCACGCAATAAAGGGCGTTACAGGAGCCTCTTTTCCTCTTATGGTGGAAATTCATCCTAAGCCGGCAGATCTGTCTTTCATCGGTGGGATCCTATCAGCGTACTCAAAGAATCGCCACAGACAGGGCGTGCAATTAATTGACGAGTCTGAGAGTATGGCCCCCGCAGTACGCCAAGACAGCCAATAGACAGTGCTTTCAAATGTCAGTTGCGAGGTAGCTTTTGAGAATCCTCACTTCTTCAGCCTTAGCATCGCCCGCCAGCGCCATCGCTTCCAACGGCTGCATGATCTGGGCCAGCTCCTCCGACTCCATCTGTTCAGCGACCGCCGTGAGAGTTGCCATCTCCTCACAAAAGCTCGTTGCTTCCGGCAACGTGCTCAAGCTTGCAAGGTACTCGTGAAGTACGAGGTAATCCAGCAGCGGCTCGAAGTCGGGTTCGACCACCGTTTCTTTGGCCGAGTCGTCGGTGGGGCGTTCGTACGCGGGGAGGCAGCGCACTTCGCAGCCCTGCAATAAGCATGTGGCGGCTCAATCCTCGAAAAGAAAGAGCAGTGAAGAGAAGTATATGGTTTGTACAGTAGAGGGTTCGTTTCTATGGGCCTTTTCGCTTTGAGAGCAGAATTGAAAATTCCTGCCGAATCAGAATGTGAACATCTTTTTGAAAGAAAAGCGGAGAGTCAAGGTTCACTTTTAGGTTTTGAGATGTTTATCCATTCTTTATAAGTGATTCAGCCTCGTCAAAATCTCGACTGGTCGAATCGACTTAGGCCCTTTCTTCCCACCCTTTTAGGGACGATATAAGTTGATACGGGGAAGTCCGACGCGCAAAGGCCTTTAACAGACCTTCTATGGTGATTGACGGATTCACAAATCATTTAGCGGCGTAATCTGCTCCTCAGTATTCCCAAAAAGGACTGCGATAATTTAGAAACAAAGAGTTACCTGAATAAGCAAAGTGAAGAGCGCAAAGCAAAAACCGGCTGATACTTATCCGTCGTCGTAGCTTAGGCTTTCCCTCGAAAAGAAGCGGTGCCTTACCATTGCTTCAACCGAATTCTGCCTGCACTCCACCAGGTGGCAGATCTTCCGCCGCATCATCATCTTGTGCTGCCACGCCATCTTCTTCTTGTCGCGGGATCCCTTCAGCGTCTTCCAAATCTCTTGCAGGCTTTCCAGCACCTTAAGCGTGTCTTCATCGGGCTCTAGCTCTCGAATCGTGCTCGCGTCCCCGTCCAAACTCTTCTCGATCTCCTTCACGCTCTTCTCCAGAAATTCCCTTTCCTCGTTCGGATCCCCCTCGATCGCCCCGCACACGCACCACGAGGGCGCGCCGCTCTCGGGCGCGCACGCGCGCGCCTCCGGGCGCTCGCCGGCCGCGCCTTCGTCTTCCATCCCTTTCATCAGCGCGGCCGCGCGTCGCCGGTCGTGCTTGGAAAGAAGGACAGAGATCCGGTACAGCTGCAAGAGACTCCCCGCCTCGAGCGCTGCCAGATCCGCCCTGCAGCCCCACATTCTGAGCCGCATATCGAGGCGAACCCAGAAGTCTTCCGACAGCCCCCCCGCCTCCTTCTCCGCGAGCACTCGTCTCAGCAGCTCCCGCCCTTCCTCCCAGTCGATCTCTGAGCACTCATCCACGCCGTGCACGACCGTCTTTGCCCAATCTGCGGTGGACGAGTCGCCACGTGTCGCCTCCAGGAGCGTCAGATACGCCGCGCACTCGAAGATCTCGTCGGTGGGGGGCACGTCGTCGCCTGCTGGGCGGAACTGCCGCTTCTCGATCAGGCGCTCTAAAAACAGGTCCGTGCGACGCGCGCAGCCGGGCGCGCCGAGCGGCCGCAAGCAGCAGCTCCACAAGCGCGCGGGCGCGCTCTCGCGCACAGCCAGGCCGCGCCAGTGTCCACCATGGCGACAGCCAGGGTCTGCAGGGTTGGGAAGCAGGTGACCGGGGTGGTAAGCGAACGTGGGAAGAGAGCGGCTATGGTCGCAAGGCTTGTAGGTGAATGGTCCGGAGTCCGCATCCTTGCCACGTGGCGGCCATCCGAGCTGTCCGCAGCAGTTGGCGAAGACGTAGACCGTGTGCCCCGTCGAAAGGCTTCCCTCGAAGAACTTTTCTGCCACGAAATCGTGGCTGCAGGGTTCTTCAGCGAGGCTCTTCCCTGCACAAAGATCAAGGGGCTGGCTGATCACTTTCAATTCCATTTAATGTCGAATTTTCATCTCGATAATGTACGTTGCCGATTCCCAGAATCTATTGAAGGTTTACTGAAGAGAGGCACAGTATTTATATTTGGACGTGCTCTGTGCCTTGCCTGTATTGCTGTGATTCGAAAGAGTTGCTTGATATAGTTGTTCAACCAATCTTCAAGCGCACTTCTTTTGAACTTTAAAACTACTCCTCAGTCCAGCCTAGGTGTCTGTACTGGAAGGAAGACAGTTTATTCATTTCTCGTTCTTAAAGCCTGCTCTGATGGCCCTCTTAGTCTCTCCAATGGGCCAGGATTACTTGCAAACGAGGATTTACATGACGGGCAGACAATGTTCGGATGCTCGAACTCATCTGAAATAAGTCTCAACTTCGCCGCTGACCGGAATTCTGATGCACCTTTCTCTATCTCCAGGATTGTAACCATTTCGGTCTTCTAATCTCATAAGATCCACGTCAGCCAATGAGCTGCAGCCCTGCTTATGGCTTGTTGCATCACTGCTTCAGCCAGCCCAATTATCAAGCTTTACCATGTGAAGTGCGCAAGAGACTACTACCTAATCGAATGTGCTCAAGCTCAGAATCTCACCTTTGTAGAAGTATCCGATCGTGCTTGATTGTAGCTTTCCCTTTTTTGCCAGCCGGATTGCGGAGGTGAATGAGGGGGCTGCACTCGACATCAGAGCACTTTCTAGGGTCCTTCGACTGCTCAGATCCTTGCCCGCATCTTCTTCGGGTTTTTCTTCCATCGAATGAGAAGACATCTTCCTCTGCTTCTTCTTGCCTTTGCCCTTGCGGCTAGGTTCTCCTGCAAGCTGCCTCTCCTGGGACTTGACATAGAGCTCAGCGGCTTCTTTGCCCTCTTGCGCCGCCCTTACCGCCTCAGTATTCTCGTCTTGGCGGATCGTGCATACCTTTTCCTTCTGTTTCTTGGCTTGCTCAGTGATGTGCTTGGCGGATTTTGCAGATCTTATGGCTTCTGATGTCACTTTTGAACCTTTCTTCGACTCTTTGACATTCAGCTGCAAAGCCTTCTTTTCCTGCTGCCTGCTACCCTCCTGGACTATCTGACTCTCAAAGACCTTCCCGCTTCTTCTCGCATCTGGCGCTTTGACCACTGAGCTGACCGTGCCAGAAGCTTGCTTCGCCTTGCGGTCGCCCTTTCCACCATGCAGAGCTCCTAGGGTTTCTTTTCCGTGTTTATCGATCGGCAGAAGACTCAGCTGTTGTTCCATGCACTTGGCTTGTGGCTTTTCAGCTGCAGCCTTGCTCTCAGATTCTGGAGAAACACCGTTCGCCGTCGTTTTCTTTACCTTTCCTTGCTTTGATTCTGGCTTGGATGCAATCATCTCTGACCTTGTGCTTCGAGACTCACCTACGTCTAGGGCAACTCCTAGTTGTTTCAAATGCTTCTTCTCGCGTCTTCTGAGAGTGGCTTCACTGAACTCCATCGCTGAATCCAATTCCCCTCTCCCTACGTCAAGAATTCTATGCGCGTTCTCCAACCGAACTGAGAGCCACGATGCCTCCGTGTTCACAAAAAGACTTCCGATCACTCAATCTGATCCGTCTCATAACTTTGTACCCTGGCAAGCTCAAGCATCTGAATGAACGCTTTTTTCCTCAGCATTTTCGTATCAACACACCGATGCACCTTTTCTGCCGATCGACTGATGAATTAAGCCTCTGTCACGTATCTTCTGTAAAGAGATTCTTCCATTCCCAACCTCTCCAATCTTTACCCTAACACAAGGAGTGCAAAAACCTCCCGTCTTTTCGATGCATGCCAGGGGAATCATGCTGTTGACCTTGGATACCAAGCGGTCTTGCGCCTCAATCGGATCTGCCAAAGCTGCCTACACTAAGCGCAGCCCTTGCAGAGGCCATGGCCAAACCTTTGTACTCTGCAAATTGATTCGTCCATCTTTCGCTTTCAAAGCACAAAGCACGACTTGCCTCTCGACATCTCCGAAAAATCACAAGGATAACTTGATGACGATGCAATGCCAGGCTAGACCATCAGGGCTCGATCGAGCGGTGGAGAATCGAAGGTGTGACAATCGACGGTCCGGATTTGATCATTGTAACTCATCCGACGGCCACGAAGTTTGATAGCGCATACTTGCTATTTGGATGATCTGAACAAAACTTTGAGATGCACTGATGATTCCCAAGCTGCGCAAAGATCAGCAAGATCCAAAAATTTGGGAGGGAGGGAAGAGAGTGCTGGGCGGGAGGCAGGCGGATCAGAGCGTTTTGAAGAGGCAGGACGGAGGTGTCCGTGCATGATGATCAAGGGAGCAAAGGTTGGCGTCATGGAGAAGCTGCAGCTCACAGGAGATGGTTTGAGGTCGGAGATCAGACTGTGGAAGCATCCTCAGAAGAACGAAGGGTCAGGCCTGGAAAAGTGCATGAGGAGGGATTCCTCGGGCTCTGGGGTCCGAAAGCCTTCCCGATACTACCACACAGGTACTCACCGTTCAGATCTCCATGTTTGGACCATCGCAGGCGAGATTTGTTCAGTTGTCTTTTAGCACTGTTCTAGCCTGATTTTGCGTGAGCAAATCTTGTTACTTTTGAGGACCTTATATGAAGCATCAGCGACAAATTGAACGGAAAACTCAATATAGAAGCACTTTCAGCTGATTACTTTTCAGAAGTGATATCATCAAACAGCTGCTTCCCTGCGAAAGGATTTCATCAAATCAGCACCCATGAAAATGATCTGACAATGATCCGGGAATCTATTGCGAGCACGTGGATTTCGACGTTAGCTTCCAACTACATCTTGCTCCGTGATTTTAATCATGCCAGGTTTTCTAGCTCTGATCAACATATTCTTTTTGTTCCCAAACTTATGTAGAATTTTGAAGTACCTACAAAAGAGTTATTCTGCTGACAGACTGGACAGACTGTGGCTTTCTTCACCTTCAGAAAATGATCTGAGGAATTAACATTGTTCACACTGTCTACTGAACGGTGATTTTGAATTTGCGTTGTTGTAAAGCTTTTGATGGATCTGTGTGAGAATCTCCTCGGATCAATTTGTGTGTCGAATGCAAGCGTGGCTTGTTCAGCTGGTCAAGTTCATCCAAAAAGTCTCAATCGGCAATCAACACTGAAGTATGTATGTGTCTTACAGGAAGGACCATCAAGGACGCTCCACATGATCATGACTTCATTCCTCAGAAGGTCACCAGTGTCAGAGATTTCCAGACCTCCTACTTCTTCAGCAACTGCTGTGGCCAGAAAGGGTTTCCAAATCGGACTGATCTCAACGCTCCAGCAGCTTTTACTTACAGTCCTTGCAATCACAGCAGATCGAAGCTTGGACGAGTGCACTTGGGAGTACTTGAGCTGAAAGAGAATCTGGAGGATGGATGCGATGGAAGCTCTGTTACATTGCAACGAAGATTTAGCCAAGATCCAAACAACGAAGCTGACTCCAAAGGGAGCAGCTTGCGGCATCAGGCAGACGCTCTCGCTATTTCTTCTGATTCGATTGCAGATGATGCAGAGGTTTTTGAGACAGGCATCCTTTTCAGTTCCAGATCACAGACCATCAGAGCCAGGCTGAAATGGACCTGCTGCGGAGCATCGGAAGCTTCTGTAGGCTGCGCCTCACGTCCAGACTCAAAAGATGCCACACGGCGAACATCTTTCGCGGTAGACATGCCAGAAGTCAAAAGTGCGATACATGGCGTCATCGTGATCGCTACGCTCGAGGAGTACGCAAGCAGGAGGGATGGCGCTGCAGCACGAAAGCTTTCAGAATTGGAGGAGTGCAGGAAGGAGAGCGGACCGATCGGGCTGCGCAACAAGCTGATCAAGATCTGGGATTCGATGACAGAGAAAGACAACAACGAGTTTCTCCCAGATGAAGAACCTTGCAAGATGCACATGCAGCTCCGGTCTGCAGTGCTCGAGTATCTTTTCGGACGCTTGAGGACACAGGAAATGCAGGCTCTTCTCCTGCTGACGCAGCTCAACGTGCTGGCCAACCAATGGGACGCGCAGGGAGTGAGAGTTCTGCTGGATCAGATCGAACGGGACACATTGAGAGCGCACCCGGGGTTGGAAACCGAAGATGCAGTGGAGGTTCTGGATGTATGCCAAGAGGCTTCTTGCAAGAAGCACGCGAAGCGGAACGCCAAGATTGACGAACGGAACGAGCTGGTGGTCAGGACGAAGCGGTAGGTCTGATCTTCTGCCACTTGACAAGCAGCTTGCTGGTTTCTTTGAGCTTATGCTGGACAAATTTCCTAGTCTCTGCTTATAAAGAAGGAATCAAGGAGGAAACTGGATCGCACAGCGTTTTTTGTGATGACAGAATGATCTTGAAACTTAGTCATAGGATCATTTGGCTGCGCCTGCTGCCTAAGTTGCATTGCCTGGATCTCCTTGCATTCATTGAAGAAAATATGTGTTCCTGCAGAATTTTATCTGTCATGGAGAAGGATGTCCAACGGCTCAAACCCAAAAACGAGGATGTAGAAGACTGCTTCGGCCAATTGGTGAGCTCTCTGAGTATAGTGTAGCACCTTGTCTGCAAACTCTCTGTATGTTCCGTATTGTCATCTTTTGGAAGGACTGTATACAATCACTTTCTCAATACAATTCGTTCTAAATGGAACATCCAAGCATTCCTTGGACCCATATGAATCCTTTCATGAAGATCAAAACACCACTCCTGCCTGTCAAGCCTGCACTCGCCGAGTCCTCTTTTGATTCGCCTACTCATTTGCTTGTTCAAAACCCTTTCACGCCAAGGCCACGAATCTGCAAAGACTCACTCTCTGGCCACAAGAGTGTGCAGAGTTTGATGCCTAATCTTTGCTGACGTACACTCGCCGTCACACAGGTGGACGTGCTCCACAAAGCCCACAAACCGACGCCCAGAGTGACTTCCGGAGATGAAGAGTCGACGAAACTGTTGCTTCTGGTGCTGCTCCAATGGATGCGCGCGCGCTCACCGAAGGATGCCCGGGTGCGTGAGCTGGTGCGCGAGCTGCAGATGGCGGGGACGCGCGCGCTCCGCGAGCCTCTGGAGATGGCGCTGAACTTTCTGAACAAGCGGGCGGACGTCTACGGGGACGCGAACGCTCGGTCGGTACGTGGCAAATAATCAAGAAATTTGTTTGCGTAGTCCTTTGGATCAGACGTCTCTTCTAGCGTGCGAGCACTGTCTTCTGCATTTTTCGGATGATCGAGAAGCAAGGGGTCACGATTCGAGCCGACAAGAGTCCTTGTTATGGTACTACTTGAGGAGTAATGAATCTTCGGCCCAATTCTCTTAAATTTCTCGTACCTCTGTTTGCCATCAAAAAAAAATTCTGCGAAGATAATCATTCTTTGCAGAGGATGCCTGCTAACCGTATTCTACGCCGGATTTCCGGCGCTACCCACAGGGTCTCTGAGGCTACTCTAGACAGACTGTCTGCGATCTCCCCCAGTGAGGAATCCTCCGAAATGACAGTCGATTCAGATGCTCGCGTCTGAGGCCTGCCAGATCCGTTTGCAGATGGTGGACGAGTTCGAGCGCACTTGCGACGCTGATGCTCTGCACGAGCGCGTCCTGCGCGCGAGCGAGACGGGGACAGGCCACCGCGACTACCGCGCGGCGCGCGAGTTCCTGATGCGCGCGCACGCGGCCGCGATGGAGGGGCACTCCGCCTACGACAAGCTGGTGCGCGCGTTTCTCGAGCACGACGCGCTGCACCCCTGCGCGTTCTTCCTCTGCGAGCGGCTCCTGAAGGGCGGCGCCGACGCTGCCAACGTCGCGGCTGCGGAGATGAACATGGTCAAGGAGCTGAGGGAGCGGGCGACACAAGGAGACAGGCTGGCATCAGAACTGGTCGCCAATTGGACGGTGAAAGACACGGTGAGATTCGCCGTCAAAGCCACCAGCGGGAGGAAGTATCAGGAGATTGGGGGCTCGCGGGGCTGGGAGTTGGGGCGCTTTGGTTTGGAAGGGCGTTTCGGCGGCGAGGAAGATGACGTGAGCAGTGACGAAGAGGAAACGGGGAGTAACGGTTGGAGGGGCCATGCGAGATCCGGACGGATGCACGAGAGCAGGGGATGGCTAGCTACGAGCACGGGAGTCATGAGTCGACACGTGGCACTCAGGGAGAGCAAGTCAGAGGCAGACTCTCTGCGAACAGGGAATGCGAAGGGGCTCGAGACGCGGGATAAGGAAACGGTGAGCTCGCAGTCGGCCATCAGGAAAGGATTCTTTGACCGCCCGCAGAAGAAGGCTATAGAGCGCGAGGAGCCCCTTCTCATGGAACATTACCATCCTTTCTCAGCACCCCCTCCGCCAGAAGAAGAGGAAGCCGACGACCCTTTCAAGAGGTTCCAAGAGGAAAGGCGCAACCTGCCGTCAGACGATGAAGAGTACGAAGACACGGTGTCGGAATGCAGCGAGGCAGCTGAGACGGCGTCCGTCGACACCGTTTGCTACTTGATCGAGCTTTGTGAGCAGCCTGTAGAAGCAGATGTGCCAGCAGATGCCGATCCGAAGGATCAAGATGCTCAGCTCCAAGGGCAGCAGTTACAGATGTACGAAGTAGATTGAAGTGGTAAGAGCAGCCGCAAGAGTCAAAACAGGCATGCTTGAAGAGGCCAAGGCATGTTCTTAGGATGCACTTATGTAGAGTAGTGAGCAATTCTTTGACACCATGTACGAAAGACCTTCTCAAATTACGTTTTGCCAATGAATGGAAGCCTTACAATGAGCTTCATGTGTATATCGAAGGTGGACTCATGCGATTCAGCGTTTCCAAGTCGCATGGCACAGGGTGCAACTCCGAGTTGTATATATATTCGATTGTGAACTTGGGAAGATGCAAGCGAGAACGATCCAGGTGCGTCGGCTGCATGCTTGTGTTTGAAGTAAGAAGTCGTTGGTAGCACACTCGGCCAATTTGGGAGTTTGCACTCCGGATGGCGTGTTACAGCAATGCGTGACTTGCTCATGGTCCTGACTTGCAGAGAGCCTCAGAATGCTGTTAAGCTCTGTCAGTGACCCGATCGTGCAATTTAGAGTCTTGATCAAAGACTTCGTGTAGCGATAATGCTGCGCGCACATTGGCAACGGGCCTACTAGGTGATTGGACACGCCTTTGTAAGCGTTGCAAAATGCCCTCGAGTCCCAAGATGGACCCAGCGGTCTTATAAAATTCCTGAGCATTGGGTAGTAAATCGGAGCCCGCGGCGCAGATGTAATTGTCTCTCTAGCTTCATCATCATGAGGCTTGAAATTGGGCGGCTGCAAAAGTGAATAAGCAACATTGTGGATCTCTCGGACGAACAAGCTTGTCGCTTCGTTCATCAGAGAATCTAAGCTCGGTTTTGTCATTCATGATCAAATTAATGCTTCACGACGCGTCCAATGTAGCAAAATGTGAATAACAACGAATGCACTATATGCATGTGAGCATGCTAACAGCCGTTTGCAGTGACCGAGACGGCACATGCACAGGCCGGCGGCCAGCTGGGATCCACAAGTGAGCCCCTGGGTCCGTCATGGCGGCAGCGTGCAAAGGCGCCTAGACGTGGTGGTGCGAATGCTAGACAACGTAATCATACTATCATCATAGCAGACCGTCAGACTGCATCATAGTACGTATGGTGGCATGTTAGAAGCCATGTATGGAAGCACCTCGTTTCAGAACTTAGCAGGACAATATGTGCTTCGAGAGAGAACCTTCACTTCTCATTCCGTGTAAACAGACTACATTTGCAGAGCTTTCCAGTCCCAAGATCGTCGTAGGAGATCGCGTGATTCAAGACTTGTCGATTGAGTGCTTGGCATCAAGAGTTCAGCTTCTCTGGAACACAGAGCCAGAATATGTGTGGCAACACGGACTGTTGTAGACACAGCTAACGGGCTGATATGGACACCCACTACCCTAAACTACTTGACCCTCTCTACTCGGATGAACAGTGTGACGTGTTAGCATGCTTATCAGCCCCTGTCCCTCTAAGAAAAGGCAACTATCGAGCAGATTGCTCGAGAACAGCAAAGCCCTTCCTTCTTGACAACAGGATGCACGTCCCTGAGTTGGGACGCAATCCTAGCAATATGCTGGTTCGCTGGTCGCCCATATAGCGTGCGCTCTAACAGGTCGCTAGGCTCCGACTTCGATTGTGCTACAGCTTATTGCTCCTCACATGGCGTCCCTTCAGCCGTCTCCGAGAGAAAGAATGAGGGCCTGCTCGGCAAACGCTGCCGTTCAGCTACATTACATCATGAAGTCGTCATCAGGCCCGCCGTAACCCCCCTGCTGTTCTGGTTCCTGGGTGGGTTCGCCATTTGGCATATGCTGATGCCCGTCCAGACCCCCAGGCACCTCAGCCTGCAGATGAATGGAAGGGGCGAACAGAAGTGTGAGACAACTCCCAGCATAAGAAGCATCCGTTCCCATGCGCAAGGCTTGATCCTACGACTCGCCAATGAGTTTCACCCTCAACCTTTGCAAAGCTCTGGCGCTCCAAGCAAAGAAGTACCAAATAGCTGCTGTCTGGAACATGCGAGCACCAGCACTGGCTCAACAGACTCAACAGACTGCCTAGAAGAATCCTCCAGTATGCGTTGACAATCGACTCTTACCAGCTTCTAAAAATTCCGGCCCTCCTAATCACTTCAGAGACCATTTGTTACTACTCATAAGCATCCTTCTTTGGAAGTAATCACTCGACTAGGACACTGGAGAAAGAAAGTTGCTCAATCCAGACCACAGCACTCACCGTCGCTGCCCCAAACATCCCAGGTGCAGCCCCCCCCTGGTGTTGCGGCCCCGACGCCCGGCCCCTGTCGTACCCCCCACCCTGTGTCCACTGCCCCGCAAATGAACCCAACACTCGCCTCTGAGGGCTCGTCCCTCCAAACATCTGTGCTTTGTTGTCAATGAGGGCCAGATCCGTGCTTCTGTCTAGGGGGGTGAAAGCGTGACCCCCCCGTGAGTTGGTTTGCGGCAAAGGCGGTTGGCCGCTAGCCTGAGCCTGGTGGGAGGACAGGACCCGAGCATGGTGCGAGATGGAAGTTGCTGGGGGGGGGGATGCTGCTGGCGCGGGGGCGGTCGCTGCAGCCGCTTGCTGGCTGAAGTGCGAGACGGCAATGTCTCCCGTGTCTAGTTCCCTCTGTCAGAATGCAAGAGAGTGTGTCAGATGGCCTTGCCTCAGGGACCAATAAGCCAAGTAAGGGTCGTAATGCAACGAAGAACTGCAGTTGCATACCATCAAGCATGACCTAACAAAATATTGAAACCACAGTAGTATACGCAAATGGAGCATACGAACAGATGGAAATATGCATGGCATACAAGGCGACGAAGCACAAGCTTAGGACAAGGTCGATACGCAGTCCCACAGCCATCCATTGAGGTGCTGAGCAAGCAAGCAAGCAAAGTTTCTCATCCAAACTACGCAGAGAGCGTATCTTACCTGGAGAAAGTTGAGGAGTTGATCGGCCGACAGCTGCGTGGCGCCTGCATCCCGCTGCCGGAGCACCCATTGGTAAACTTGATCCTGCAGGCACCCGTACAAACTTCGTGAGCACGAACTTGGGAAGCTGCTCAGGGGGAGTATCCGCGCTGCATGCCAGATTGCAAAATGCACCTGAAAACTGCTGAAAAGGTCACTCGACCTCATATCAAAGGAGGTGACAATGAAGTACTTGAGGCGTCCAAATGCAGGCGGACTACAACCAGCTGCGCAACATTGGTGCCGCGTGTAGGTGTGATCGACTTGAACAGGAGTATTTAAGAAGAGCAATGGGAAGATTGACAAAGGTCAGCAAAGCTCGGAAGAGGTCAGTGGTCATGTTACACCGCTTGAACTGCATGAAAGGTTCTGCATGAGTTCCAAACAACCTGTTGGTTGCCTCAGCTTTCAACCACCAACGCAATCCAGGCCATAGGCCAAACCGTACTCAGCGAGTGCCTTAGGAACCCCGTTCAATAGTAGCAGCTTCCTTCATTTCAGCTTTCAGTGACCCATTTCTTATTTGCCAAGTGCAGCTGAAACCCCAATGGGCTATGTCATGCAACCCAAGGGACGCCCATTCACTTGTCCAGCAGGTCAGTGACAAAACAGTGAAAATGGATGAACCCTGTTAAGAGTGATCCTCCAAATCTGTCACATTGCAGCAAGGAATGGACCACTTAAAGGGCACGTGTGGCACGAGGAGAGCCTCTCAACAACACAGACAAGGGACACTCAGGCCGCTTGGTCTCAAACCCTCCGACCAACCTGCTTACTGGATACCTTCACAGTCAAGAGTATTTTCAGCCAAGACCTAGAGAAGGGTTCAGCATGCAACAAAAGCTTAACGTCAAACTTACATTTCAGAGTCTTGAAAGCTCACCATGGCATGACGCTGGCCAGCCGCAAATGAGAGCCGCTGCTGACTCTGCGCCTGGGTATACAGCTGCGAGATGGAGTTGGCTGCCGCACAGAAAGACGAGTACAGCCCCTTCTCCACCTCCTCCATCCCCGAGGTCTCGGCCTTCCTCTTCTTCCCCATGTCTACTTGAAGCGGGAACGCTCAGACCAAGCAACGAGTCTGCGGGCGTGGTTCAAAGTAGAAAGGCTCCAGGTATTGCAGACCTTGTTTCAAACGTGACCTATTCAACAACCAACCCTTCGAATCGGCAACGGCATGAGCCTTATAACTTCTTCGAAAAGGGAAGCGGCGAGAAACTGAAAGCTCCAAGCTCTATGAAGTGGCTAGAATGAAAGAGCAAAGAACCTCTCGAGACTCGGCATGCGGAGGAGCGTTGAGGGCGCCCGGAAAGAACGCCGGTGATGGTGACAGCTTGACGTTCAAACCCTTCTCCTCCACAGAAACCTAGCGCGCTCCTGTGTTGCTGATCCCTCTGTGCAGATTTGTGACATCAGAAACAGTCGTGCCCCTAGCGTTTCATGCGAACTAGTCTGGAGTTTCAAATTTGAAGCAATATTTCTGAGCATGTTCTATCGTCCGATTCTATGACGGACGGCTTACAAAGACAAAATCGGAAAGGAAGACTCACGGGTGCAGGCTGAGGCTTAAACTTAAAGTGGGCGTGGGACCCGCGGGTCCCATTTTGATCGGACGCTGAGGATTCCATCGGCTCGATCGGTGCGCCATCGATCGAACGGTAGCGATTGCTAGTGACATCAGATTTCCGTCAGCGTACCGCGGTGCATTGGTACGGTACTTTTAGGCTTAGAGGTACCGCCGAAGTTGCATGACGTCAAGGCGTACTTGCCCGGTAGACTCGCGTTAGACATAAGTTCCGCCGTTCGATCAGCCCGAATTCTTGATGGTCAATCTCTGATCGTCAGATGGCATGTCTCGGGTTAGATCAGGTACCCGGTATGGCCCCAAAAGCCTGCCGTAATAACCAGATGTGACAAAAAATGAAGAGGCAAAGTACAAGTTCTATGATTTGAACCCAGGACCTCGGACTTTGACGCCAGGTTTAGGCGGACACCTGAGCTACGGCAACGCGGCCGATTCCCAATTCTGCCTGGAAAATAGGGGTTTTATACCCCGACGCCCACTTTAAGTTCAGTGCTTGCTCATGTGATGATGAATGGCCCAGGTCGCAGCTCATGCAGCGGATGCATGATGATCAAGCTGGCGACAGTCGGACAGGCGCAGCTCATGGTGGTCTGAAGTGCACAGATTGCTAAGCCAAAGGCCGCAGCCTGGGAAATCAAGCTTGCCTCCTCGAAAATAGTATCGAGTTGGGCCAGCATTCATGAAAGCTTTGAGAGATTTCTCTGTGGTGTGCTTCGCAATTCCGGCAGTATGTGGGAGGAGATTTGGAGTTCGAAATTGAGTTTCTCAAGGGAAGGATATGTAGACTGTCTGACTTGTCACTTGCACACATGTAGAGCTGCTATCTTATTTGTCAATTTGACGGGCGTACCATGACTTCATTGGCGGCGAAGTTTCTGGTCATCTTCGATTTTGATTGGACGCTGATCGATGACAACAGCGACACCTATGTAGTGGAGCAGCTGGGAGCGGGCGACCTCATGCTGAGCCTCAGAAAGGAGCTCCCCTGGACACAGCTTATGGTGAGCAACACAGGGATTCGCTAGCTGTTGATCAAAGAGTTTAACCGAGCCTGGTCATCTCCTAACCAGAAGTTGACCCAGGCCTGGTTGTGTGCCAACAGTTCATATGTAGTGGTTGAGCGAACTTGGTCAAATGCGCACCAGGAACAGCTGGCAGGCTTCGAAATAGCTTACCACCAGCACATCAAAGGGGCTTTGCGGGGTGCAAGGTCCCTCCCTCTTTTTTTCCCCTTGATTTTGGGTATGTCTTTTCGATTGTGGAGAGACTCCACATGTGAGTCTTGATTTCAGAGAGGGCTAGAAGATCTGCAGATTGGCCAATTGCATTGAGCAGGTATCATTCTGGGTTCTCTGCTCCCACTGTTCAAGTGAAATTACGTGTTGACTGAGTATGGAGGCAATTGCCAGGACTTCGACACAACTATATGTCAGAAGATGCAAAGTTACCAGATTTGTCATCACGTTCGAACACAGAAGGCACTCGCTCTCCTTTCTTTCTTCAGGAGCTTCAAGAAAGGATTATAGATTGTGATTACGTGCATTCCAAAAGACCTTTGAATCCTATCCAGGAATTGGCAAAGGGCTCCTGAACAGGTTATGCACGAGCTCACCCAGACCTTTGGTCATTGTCAGGAAACCTGAAATCAACAGTAGTCAATCTGGTTGGGTTTAGCGCCTCTCATTGGTTGTCCAGGATCGCATGATGCACGAGCTACACCTGAGGGGGCGGACTTTGCCTGAGATTGATGCTTGCCTCCCCCGAATCCCCCTCCATAAAGCAATGGATAGGGCCATCCGAGGCACGGCAGCATTGGGGTGAGGAAAATTATAACATGCTTTCTCGTGGCTCTGATTACCATTTCTTTGTGAGCTTCTTGTAACCCGATGTTTCCTGTCACGACAAAGACGGCAAAGTAAAGTGGTACGATCACGTCAATGATCAACAGGAAAGTTGGATTTCTTATGAGTGAGCTCCGGTCGTAGGGAGGGAGAAGCTCCGGTAGGACGCCGTCAAACGACCCAGAGTTTGCCCTGTGTACGATCCCAATCGCCGTAGTGCACCAGCTGTCTTTCAAGATGGTGAAGTGCGTTCTGAACTTGTCTGTCCTTTCAATAAAGTCAATCTGGCACTTGGTGTGCTTTCGGTCTGATATGTGGTGTAACCAAATTGGCCATGCTTAACCAAGTTTAAACACTGTATCGAACTTGCAATTCATTGAATTCGCGGACAGGGAATTTGCTGACGTAGAAACCCTGATGAGGTCACACATTCCAGCAGCCTTCTTGGCTGCACTTGTCTTTTTCATCTTTATCCAAAAGAATGCCGAGGCCAACTCCGACGTTTTTCCCCACCCCTGCAACCATCAGTTTCGTCTTGCATCGAAGCTTGTTGTCTTTCTTGTAAGTCGCTGTTCGCCACACCATTGTGAGCGACGCCAGGTCCTTCTTCATCCTCATCGCCAGACGTCTTGAAATCCAACACGGAACTTAACTCGTCCTCAACATATCGTGCAACCATGCACAACATTGTGTAATCTGTCACTCTAGCACGTAACCGCTCCCTCTTCTCTTCAAAGTAAACAGAACCCTGGAAACGATGACAGCTTCCATTTTATCTCTCCGTTCCGTTCCCAGCCCAAATTGGCGGCAACTTTTTTCAAAAATCAATTGAGTTGCGGTTTCGCAAGGTCCTGATTTGCCTTGTCCGTACTCGCCTTCAGGTGCTCTCTGCACATTGTCAGCGACGCCAACTCCCACTTCATCGCCACCATTCTTGCCGCCCACGACCTAACGGACTGCTTCAGTTCCGTACACACAAACCCGGCGGAGATCGACTCCTCGGGTGCGCTTCGCGTTTTTCCGTTCCACTCCCTAGGGCTGCCACCCCACGGCTGCCCCCTATGCCCGCCAAACATGTGCAAGGTACTGGCGCGCCTCCGTAGTAATTCCATGCTTGGATCATATCGTCTTAAAAGCAGATATCCATTGGGAGCCAGCTTCTGCGATTGTTCCGCAACTGGCGCCTTTCAACTGATTCTTTTTACTTGATTCATTTCGTCTTTGCGAAACATGAGTTTTAGAACCAGCTGTTGCACGTTGTTTCGCAAGTGGCGGCTCCGTACCAATTCACTGCTTGGATCGTTTCGTCTTAGGAATAAGTATCATTTGGCGCCAGCTATCGCATATTGTTTCGCAACTGGTGTCGTCCTGCCGTCCTACGTTGGTATAGAGCCCGTGACCTGCTGGACGTGTTCCAATCAACAGTCGGCTCTCCCTCGGGGCTCCTACTGCTTCTTCCTTCCGTTGTCTCGGCTTCGTTAGTGGCATAAGGCGGGAGAATCTGCGTACATCTCCGCGCAGTAAGACTTTTGAGGCTGGTTCCTGATTCTGAGCCGTCCGATGCCCTCCTTGGCATCGATCGAGCGGTTCAAGATCAGGAACCATGGTTAGAGCATTTGGAACCCGATGGCAGATTTGACGCAAACAGCGGTATGTCGCCCGAGATTGACCTCACTGATCTCCCACGCAGTTCCAAACAGCTGACTAGATTGTTTCCCTTGCAGGGACTGATTCTCGACAAGCTCGTGGGTGACCCCCGGCCAGACGGGCTCCACGTCATCTACCTGGGGGTTGGGGGCGGCGACTACTGCCCCAGTCTGAGGCTCCGACGGGGAGACCATGTCCTAGCGAGGGCGGGGTAAGTCCTTCTTGAAGCTTACCCTTTCTCAAAATCACAGATTTCTGAAAGGTGGGAATCAAAGGGTCGAGTAGGAAAGGTCTTGGCTTTCGCTTTCGCGTAGCCACCCAAGTCCGCTTGAAACGTCTCCATGTGAACCTTGCGTAAGGATACGTCAAACATGTTATGGTGGGGGGTCAGTCTGATTGGAAGAGATTGACACGGTTTTCCGGAGGAAGTAAGCATTGGTTCCCGTGTAGCCTGTGCGTTTCGACGGACAGCTGGCTCCAAGGAGTGTTTCCCCTGCGGGTGGCACGCACGGGAAACAAAGTTCGAGCCCGTTGATATTGAGACAACATGATTCAAATCCTAGTGCTTCTTGACATTTGCGAGACAAAGCCTGTCTTCAACGTGCTGTGTCTGACATAGAGCCTGGTTTAGGTTGGGTTTTCGTCCTGAGAAAGAGATCTGTCGGTTTACTCAAAGCAGAGCGTGACGCTTTCCAGAAGCAGAGCGTGACATTTTGCCACTTAACGGCGACTATAGTCTTCTTAGAGAAACCCACTTCGCGGTTCGCTTGGTCTGATGCGACGTCGATTCTGCAGTTTTCCTCTTCTGAAGCGACTACAGAATGTCGAGAGTGGGTATAAGAGCGAAGCGACGGTACACGTTTGGGACTCCGCAGAAGATGTTGAGAGATTATTGTTAGGTCGGATACCTGCGGCAACGGGAGAGAATCGTGACAATGACTTCTTGAGCGAACTCCCTTACACAGGTCAAAGTATTATACTGGACGAGCTACAGATTGACAATTGCAATGGATGAATTGAAGTCAAATCAAGCATTAAGCAATTGCTTCATTATGTATACGTCTCCACTGTTTTGCTATTCAGTGAAGGCCAGCTTGAATTGAGAGCTGTCTGGAGAAGAGTGGCTCTTTGAGCGATCAGTTTCGTGCACGGGAGTAGACTGTGTAGACTGCCCTATTTCGTCAATGATAAGTGTCCGCAAGATATGCATGGTGCAGACTGCAATTGTGGACTCGTGATTTATTTCATTGCTTTATTAATTCAAAAGGAGTGATCGCGTCAGATGTGCGCCACAGTGCCAAATTTCAAGCTCCACCAGCAAGTGACCGTCATGGGGCTATCATGCTTGAAGACGTGAGCACCTAGCCTAGTTCTCATCTATTTGCATGGAAATTGACAGCAGTAATTTCAACGATCTGGCTCAAGCCGATCATCCGGCTTGGTTGTTTATCTTGCTTCAAGCTAGCAACCGGCGGGCCAAGCCCGGGCCGACTGCCAGCGACATGGGCCCGGCACATTATATTCGTCACTTGGTATCATTATGATCACCTGAGCCGCAGCTTGTATTTTAGCTCCGGCGCGCAATCGGTGTATGCGGTATGGGGCAGAGCATGTGACAGCCGCAGTTTAGTGCCGCATTGATATAGGCAGTGACCGTACATACTCCAAAATAAACGAGCAACTGTCACCTGTTCGGTTACGCGCAACTTGTATACGTTGCAGATGCACACATTGCTGCTGCTGTGAAGCGTGCATACTTCAAGCGGAAACGTTAAGCTCAGCCCAAAAAAAAGTCATACCGACAAAACTCATGCAATGCAAAGAATGTGTCCGATCAAGCGGCATATAAGAGATCTCTTATATCATGAGGTTAGCATTCACGAAACATATGCGCGGCGGGGTGGTACCTAGATAGCATGTGGTATCGGACCTCGAGGAGCCCCAACGCTGTATATTTGTACACTCGGAGATCCAAGAGGCCATCAAAAAACGACTTTTCAGCTTTTCAGTGCCTTGTCAGTGGATGCTGTTGCGGGCTCACTCGCGGGATGATCAAAGTAGCAAAGTAGTGGACACGGATGTACCTAATCCGGCTTCAATACAGCGAAGCAACTCGTTCAACTCGATCAGTCAACACGTTAACTAGATCTACGGCAGCTAGCGGCTAATGCTCTGGTTTTTCCGAGTAACTAATTGAGCGAGGCATTTGTTTTCATCGTTCAGAAGGCTACCCTGACAATTGATCCAACCAGCTGAAGCTTCCACTTTGTGTCTGATCAATCATTCGACCACATCTTAACGGAGGATCGGGCAGATCGGTCAAATGTGCAAGCTTCTTCTGCCTCTCTGTACCTTTGAAGGAGTTCGCCTCCAAACAAAATATAAATCGCACACTTTGTGTCATGCTCTTGCGGGTAGCTCTACGTCTGGGATTCTTTTGGCTTGAAAAGCCCGTCCCAGTTGGTGAAAAGAGTCGACGCCTCGAGAAGTTGCTTGGTAGCAGGGCTCAGGTGAGGTGCCATCTTTGATGTCACCACGTTGTAGTGGGGGGCCTGCAAGCATCACGACGCAGGGTGAATACAAACCTGTTACAATTCTTGTAAGTCTTTAAAAACTCCGCCCTTAAGCAGCGACCAGCTTACGTATGGTCGTTCAGGCAGGATGTTCATCCTAAGGACTGAGTGATGGAAGAGAATGTCACATGCGAGCAAGTAGATACGTCGATACGGAGGCATTTGCCGTCACACCTGAAAGGATGATGCAGATTGTCTGACAGAACCACAGTAATTCGTTCTCACTTAGTCTTGATGTGGTCCAGAAGGCCCGGAGCCCAGAAATATAGGTCTTTGTGTCTCACTGCATCTGCAATCTGTCTTTTCAAGACGAACGGGCTGCCCCCAGATGTCCTTAGAAAAAGGAACTCAACGGGTACCTAAAGCCTTGTGCAAGAAAAACGAGGATGCGAGATTTACCTCGTAACATAACACCCGATCCAGATCCTCCATGTTGTCCTCCGCATACATCCAGCCCTGTTTTCCTGGGCCCCTCTCATCAAACTGCTCCAACGCCACTGGATCAGAGTACCCAGTCATCGACTTGACCTTTGCAGAGCTGAAGTAAAAGTCGAAGTAGCTCATGGCGAGCTCCCTGATTGACTGGTAGACCGGATCCCTGCCTCGCAACGTGGAGTAGTTGGACTTTGCAATGGCGCCCCAGTAGCCGTCGATCTGATAGGCACAGATCACGTGGTCGTCATCGACCTCAGGGTCTGTGGAAATGTGGACCATGTATGGCCGGTGGCCTGCAGAAGGCCCCCAAAAGCGTCAGCATTGTATGCGGATCTGGATGAATGCATTTGCTTACAAAGTTAAGAGGGCAATCTAAGCTGAACTTGTTGTAGGTACGATCACCGGATTCATCCTGATTCGCAAGTCCTTCAAATGCTTGGCACGAATCAAGTAAAAGTCAAGAGTTCTGTTGGCAAGATGCTCTCTCACTGGTTGAGACCTCATTGTAGCTTCTATAACACGAAGCAAGCTGCACTTATTGAAACCTCTATCAAGGTCTATAAAGGAGACCAGCACCAGCAGTTGCAAGAAGTCAAGCAAATCTGCCGTGGAGGTGGGGAAGAACTCTAGCTGCGTCGAGCAAGGATCATTCTACAAAACAGGCTTTGATTTGAGACTGACCACTTCTTAAAGCAAACTCACCCAGGTTGCGCAACGCAGCTGCAGCAAACAGGGACCCTCCGAAGCAGTGGCCATGGCCCCATCGAATGGTCATTCTGGGCGACCATGCACCGTCTGGCTTCGCTTCATACTTCAGAGCGTCCACAAAGTCCTGGATCTTCGGAATGGAAGTCAGGCTGGAGAAGATTGCTTTCTCCTCTGGTGTCCACTCGCTGACCAGGTGGGGCTGGCACCCAGAACACCCGCAGGCGCAGCCAACCATGGCGCTGCCATTGCTGGAACATGAAGCCATTCTCAAAAAGAGATTGTGCGCTGAGTGAGGGAGCTGCAAAGCGCTCTTGAGGAATCGAGAACCGGGAATTGCTTTTCTCGAATCTGCAGCGAACACTCTGAGCTAATACCTAGGAAAAAAACGATTGTCTCGAACTCGCGTACCCCGGTCATGCTCAGTCCAGTCAGTACGCACGCTTCTGGGGCTTTGACACCACCAACCTTTTCTGGTGGTGTCAAAGCCCCAGAAGCGTGCGTACTGACTGCTACGGTTTACATGTAAGGATTTATGGGCCTACTACTTACTTACATAAGTACACCATATGTTTCCATCTGACACTATATAGTATTATCTGGCAAGATTGAAACACCTCCAATTCTCAGTACGCGAGCTCGAGTGATTGAATGGTCGCGCGCGCTCTCACTTGGAGCTCCATGCATACCGTCGATATCTAGTGTCGACGGCCAGGATGGAATGGGAAACAATGTACACGTCCGATGTGAACTTAAAAATTATCTGCGAGTCAGCCGGCGTAAGATCGAGTACTAGAATGTCCTCCCCCTTGGAAATTTTGCGAAGGGTTTTTGAGTATGGGGTTAAGGCTTTCTCGTTTTCGAAGTAGGAAATCTGCTGGGGTTAGTAGGGGGTTAGTCGCTCAAGTTTCGATCTCGGTCAACGCGGTCAACCCGGTAAGGGTTTCGGCCAATAGGATCACGAATAAAAATGCCTTACCGATTTTGGAACATGTCATGTCAATAAGGGAGGCAACCACATGAAAACCTCTGGGTAGGGCAGGCTGGGAGAACCAACTTCATGCAATTGAAGACTCTTGAAAGTTGCTGTCTGCTGCCAGGCTAATACAAGAATACAAAAAGCTTAGGTTTTCCCGCGCCCCTAGACGCTATATCTTGCCGTCTTGTCGAGAAGGAGCTGGTGGTCGAACAATCACATTTACCTGACATGGTTTTGAAGGATTTCAACGACTTAGCAGCTGTCATGCAAATCAGGATAAAAAGCTCGGTGCTGACTTGAAAGCAGCTCAGGACTGGCAGGTAAGCCGCCGAGCGTTGAATGGATCCATCATTTACCATCTGCATCAAATCTGCTCATTTACGGAACAATAATGCTGGAATGTCCCTTCTGCGGTGCGGAGTTGCTTGGCTTGGCGGAATTCTAAAGGCATGCTTTTGGCTCAAACCTTGAGCTGACGTCGACATGAAGACAGCTCAGATTTCGAGTTTTGAGTAAATGGAAGGCAAGCCATCTCTTTGTAGCAAGAAGACCTCTTTGTCTCTTATGTGGATAGACACTGCCTGCGTGAGCTGGGCAGCCCAACTGAGCTGGGTAAAGCAGACTGCACCGCTCAACACTTTGAAAATAAAAGTCAGCTACATCTTCTACATGTAGCGAAGCCTGCAGATTACCAGCCAAGGATTTAAGCTGCCTTACAGGAAGATGCAAAAAGCAGTTGAGGTGTTGAACATTGTTTGAGTTCAGCTTTCGATGAAACTTTCAATGCTGCTGTTGAAGCAGCAGCTTACCCCAGTTCTTGGCTCTTTCCGTCTGGTAATCTGAAGCACGTGTGATGCAAATACAGGCACCAAGCTCACTAAGACTTTTGGAAGTCTTGGGTCAAATCCTCATTGCTTCAGAATGACAACATCACAAACTTCCTGTGCCTCCAGTGCATAATCAGGTTATCAAAATCAGATAACAGGCAGAGGAGAAGAAGACAATTTGAATGCAGGTAATATGGAACCGCCCCCTCCGAGGCAGCGCCGGCAGTGGGCGTTAGGCAACGAGAGAGTCACGCTGGCAGAGCTTGCCGCCGCTGGTGTGAAAACTCCTGAGAGAGACCCCTGGCCCCATTCACACCATCTCGACTATGCCCCCCACCGGACCACCCACTCTGCCGGTAGCTCAAAAGCAGAGGCGCTCTTTCCGGACCGCCGGACGAGTGCCGAGTCCCATCTGGACTCCAGAAGAACGTCCGAGAAGCGCGTTTCGCACGGGGGGTTCCGGGAACGGGAACAGGGGTTTAATCTGCAGCTAAGTGGGGCCAATGAGGAGCGGGTAAAAGCGCAGCTGAAAAGGCAGGTGCAGGGGGGGGGTAGAAGAAGCTCTGGGCATGGGGGGGGTACCGAGGACGAGCACCGACGGAGGCGGAATTGGCAGCGGGCGCAACAGCTGGTGATTAGAACAGACGACGGGGCGGCGCTTCCGGTCGAGGAAACTAGAGGGGGGAGAAAGTCGAGAGGGGAGGTGGAGGTGGAGACAGGTGCAGAAGCGGGGAAAACGGGAGGCGGAGAAAACGGAGCAGAAGACAGCCTGAAAGATGGCAGTCAGTCAGCGGGGGTGAATGAAGACGAACTTGGCGGCCAAGAGAAAGGAGATGGGGGAGGGAAAGAAGGGGAGAGGAGCCGGAGTGAGGCGGGGAGAGATCTGGATCGTAGGGAGATCGGAGACGTAGGCAAAAAAAGGGGTGCTGGACATGTGGCAGAAGTTCGGGGCTTAAATGAAGACGCAGACTTCACGGTTGTGCAAGAGATCGTCGAGCCAGACAGACTCCTTGGGACAGAACTTTCGGTGGTCGAGAAACCCCACTTCGAGAGGCATGCTGCCACTGAAGCTGGAAAGGGTCGGGATGCGGCGACTGGTGCGAACCTTTGTGTTAGCGCGTCATACGAGTCGGAGGACTTCGAAGCCTACGAAGAGTCCTTTGAGGAGGACTTCAGCCTGGGTGAAGAGGGGGGGATGGAAAGCGAACGGACTCAGCATGCAGATGCCGAGACCCCCCTCCAAGTCGCCAGCAAAGGCACCCCCCCGAACCGAGAAAGTATAGATCAAACGCCTCTGGAGAGCCCACAGAGCGTTCCGGTGCCTCCATTAGAAACGGTCGACTCCCCTGACATGATCCGGAGCTTCGATGCCAAGAGTGCGCGCTTTGGAGACCGGAGTCCTTCGTCCCGCCCAGCAGAACAAAACGGAACGGCCGGAAGGAGCGGAAGCGGAACGGCGGCGAGCAGCGTCACATATAGCAGCGTCCAAGATTGGGGAACGGTTCGAAGTGAAGCGTTCGGTTCGATGGAGGTGGTAGATGTTTCTGAAGAAGCAGATGGGGGAGAAACTTACGTTACAGTCACAGCTGTACCCCGGCCCAGTGCGATGAAGAGAAAAGAACTAGAAGTGGAAGAAATTGAGGAGGAAGAGCTTTCTGAGGTCGAGAGTCCTGGTGGCGCACAACTAGAGCTGGAAACCAGTGCGGTTGTGGAGGAGTCGGACTCGAGTCCAGACGAATCAGCCCCAACCCCAACTAGAAGCGGGCATTTTGTGGAGGAGAAATACTCTCCAACGAAGGTGTCTCCAGGAATCACGTTCGCAGGCAGTCCGCTTGGCAAGCCCGGAAGGGTCCGTCCGCTTTCTGCTCTGTCGAACCCGAAGCCGGCGGAATCCGTGCCGAGGGCGCCCTTGACGGCGAGGAACGGAACCAAGCCGGGAACGGATGTCAGTCTCGTGCTGGAGGCTGTGAGGCGGGAGAATGCCAAAGCGCTCGCGGCGCAACTGGAGCGTCTGGCGCAGGGGCAAAGGGCGGAGGAGCGGAAGAGCGAAACGGAGGCGGAACGGAGGGAAAGCAGATCCGATGAACGAGAGATTGGAGGGTTGGAGAAAGAGGGTCGTGCAAGGCGACCTTCGAGGAATGGTGAGGAGGAGGCGGTCGCCCGAATGCAGAGTTTGGGAGGGAAGCCAGCAAAGCCCCTTCTTCCGGAGCTGAACGAGCGGCTGCGGCTGCTTGACACGCAAAAGCAGGAGTACCTCTTGGAGGTGATCCAGAAGCTGGAGCGGTGTCAAGGCCCCGAGGAGCGTGCGGAACCCGGGGACGGTTTCAGTAACACCAGAAGCACGAGTCCCGGGTCCGGAAAAGCCGGTGATGCCAGCGCGGTCGCTGAAAGGAGGAGAGCTGAGCTGGCTGCGCAATGCTCCTCAGGGCTGTCAACTCCGGGCGTTAAGCAAACCGGTAAGCGAATTGGCCCTTCTTTTGAAAACGATAGGGTTAAAAAGAGGCCTTCGTGTAACGGTTTCCTACGCCCGTTACACGAGGTGGACCGAAGGATCTGTACATAAGTTTTCACCCGAATTCTTTTCCACTTGCTTGAGTTGTAGAATTCGTGGTAAACAGCAGAGGGTTTATAGACAGCCTAAAAGTCTATTCGGAGTATGGGCACAGCTTCGTCTTGAACATCTCACATCTCTTTTGAATTGTTCGCCTTCTCAAGAACCACGAGTAAACGATTCTGCCTTACTTTGATGCAGGTCTCCCTCACGAACGCCCCCCAAAAAGTCCTGGCCGAGGAACGATTGCGCAGCCCCTAACCCCCGAACCCACGTCAGTGATGCGCGCACCCTCTCCAAGTCTGCGCGCGCCGCACGACGCCACAGCCCAAAGGGGTTCTAGAACATCCTTTTCCTCCTCCAAAACACCTCCGAAATCGACCACCGGGGCAAAGACTGGACACCAGACGGAACCGTCGGATCTTTTACCAACGAACCCTTCCTTCTCGAAAGACAGCCCTTCCCCACGAGCAGGCAGGAGACGCGTCAGCATGGACGATGACGTCACCAGAACTACCTCGTACCGCGGCGAACCGGGTGCCGAGGCCTCGCTTTCTTCCACCGCCCCTGTGTCGTCCTCCCTAACCCCCGCCCCGGTTAGCGCAAACCGACCTTCCCGAGACGCGGAAGCACTGGCCGGGGGGATCCTCCTGGGGCCCCGCAGCCGCGCCGGGAACCGCTCGCCATTCCTGAACGTCATCACGACCGACACGCCGTCCCCAACGTCATCCCCCGAGTCCGTCTTCGGGGTGACGTCATCTTCGGGGCAGCCCGGAAAGGGTCGCAGGGGGAAGGCCACAGAAACAGAACGGAACGGTGGGCAGTCCGTAACGGAACGGAACGATGCAAACGGAGCGGAGATGGAGTCGAGTGGCCGTTCCGGTTCCGCTGTCCGCCATTCGCGGCGGTCCTCCCTTGGGCTGGAGGGTCGCTCGGCGGTCCGTTCCGGCGCTCGGTTGAGCGGAACGGGGGAAATGTCGCTGGCGCAGCGCGCTAGCGGAAGGCGGTCAGTCAATCGGACGTCCGACGGCGATCCAAAAATGTTGCGTCCATCTGACCGGTCCGAGGAAAGAGGCTTAAGTCTTAACCGGGGGCACGAGACTGCGCGCGCAGTCTATGTCGGGGATAGCGTATCGCCCGGTAAAGAGTCTCCCAACGAGGCCTTTCGACCGAGGGGCCGGTCTCGAATGGAGACGCCTTCCGTCGAGGAGGCACCGGAAGGGTTCCGCCGGAAGGGGCGCGACCGGCGCGCACCGTCCGCGCTGGAGCAGTCGCTCGACTCGCTGGCGTTCTTCCGGCACTCGCACGCGGGGCGGCTCCACATTCCGGCGGAACCGCTCCCGTGTCCGGAACCCCTGCCCGATGTGTATACGCCCGAAGGGCAGGAAGGGGTGGTTTCGGTAGAGAAGCTAGGCGGAGAAAGAACGGAAGAACCGGACTCGGAGCGAGGCGTTCTGGCCGGCGGCCGGAAGTCTGCGCTCGGCGGAACGGAACTTGGAACGGGCCTGCAGCGGGCAGGTTTCCGGCCGGCTTCTCGAGCGGAAAAAGAGGCGGACAAGAGAGATGCACGGATCGCCGACGCTCTGGTGGAGCCAAGCTGGCTTGCTCCTGCGCAGCCGACGGGTGTAATAACCCCTCCGGGAGTTAGCGGCGCGAGACTAGACAGGGGAGCGGAAGACGACGCTCTTTCGTCGTTCGTTCACCCGGCTGAGAGTCTGGACGTCACGCCTGCCCCCGAGGAGCCACGTGGCAAGCTGCTACAGGCCTCCGTTCCGATGCCGACTTCCTTTACCATTCCCTGCGAGCCACGTGGCAGTCAGCTGACGGTCCACATCTTGGAGAACTGGGGCGACCCGTTCTATGTCGGGCTTTCCGGGCTGGAGCTGTTCGACTCCGCCGGAGAGCCGCTCTCGTTCCGCTCCCTCGAGAAGCAGCTCCGGGCGGAACCGCCGGATCTGAACATCCTGTCCGGGTACGGTTCGGACCCCCGGACGGTGGACAAGCTGCTGGACGGTGTGAACTGGACCTGCGACGACTTACACCACTGGCTGGCCCCATTCACACCCGGCGAGGCGGTCAGCATCCACGTCAGCCTCGATGACGTCACGACGCTGGGCATGATCCGGGTGTGGAACTACAACTGCAGCCGGATCCACTCTTTCCGGGGGGTCAGGACAATCGAGGTTAGGTTAGACGACCGAGTTATCTTTGTGGGGGAGGTTAGGAAAGCGCCGGGGATCATGGAGGGCGCACTGCGATGCGCCGAGTGTGTGCTCTTTACGGAGAGTGAGAACGCGCTCTCTGCGCTGGAGAGATACGACCTGAAGCGCTACAGCGATACGGCAAACGCCCTTAAGGCGGCCGCCGACACTTCCGGAAGCGTTGTGGAGAGCTTGGATCTTGACAAGTTTTGAACAGAATTGGCGCCTGGCTGGCCCTGACAGCATCGAACAATCAAAACGGTCGTATTTTACCGGTGCAAATGTTTCTGTGTATCGGGCTTGGGTGGATGTTTGGTCAACCTGCTACAAGTCCGAACTGTGCCAAAGCTGATCAATGGATGGAGAGTCCTTCTCCAGTGTGTGCTGCGTACTCGTATTTTTGTGCTCCGGGCCGGGCACAGCATTGTCGTTGCATCGACTCAAGCTTGATCGTGGGGCCCATAATTCGTAAATGAGCGCGGCAAGTGTGAGCTTCTTGCACTGTCCTGATGTAAAAGGCACTATGCTCCAAAAAGAGCAGCGAGCAGTCGAGCCTGTGTTGCCTGTGATGAAAGTCATCCGCTTTCGACCGTGCCAACAGTGGTTCTCATACTGGTTGTCCAGATCTTCCAGATTATTGCAGCTCTCCAAAACGTGTTCGGATTCCACACATAAGCCATCGCCTACGTGTGCATGACAGTGACCATGGAACATGAGAACAGAAGTATCAGCCGTAAGCTTTACATCAAGACGAACCTATGGTTTTGATCCAGATCTTTGCTTGCTACCGATTGAAAGAACAAACTAGCTTGAAAGGGTATGGATGAGAGTATATGAGGGTATATATGATCCACCGTCCTGCTTTGAGCCTAATTTCAGCATGGCTGGAAAGATACAATAGCCGCCGGCGCCCACCTCATGGACTAATGGCTAATGGAGCCTCCAGCTCATGGGCAATGATGGCGGCTGTCCCTTGCACACGGCTCAGTATGGGGATTGATCGAGGCAAGAATGATATTTACGGGCCAACTCAATTTGACCCGCGTGGACCAGCACAAGCTCATTGCATCACTCTCAATACACTCATGCATGCTTTGCATGAATGCGCACCCCAAAATCTGAACTTCTCGTGCCATGTGCGGATCGTCGACGGTGGCCTTTCCGACTGAGTACTATATCAATGATGCTGATAAGATGTAAGGACAGACTTTGCCAAGAGTCGTCGCGCTGCCCGGAAACGTAGGTGTGCCGACTTATTACCTTTTTGCGCCCACCATTGCGAACGTGCAAGCCACCGGTACTTAGCTTTCAGATTGCAAATCCGATTGAAACAGAACGAAGTTCGAAACAAGGCACTCGCAGGGACAATCAAAATATTGATGTCGTTTGTTGGTTGAAACATCTCTGCGAATGTACCACGAGACGCGCGCTAGCTCAATGGCTCAGATCAATACAGTCACTGTTTCAAAACGAGGCTATTGTCCTGATCTGTTTCTTCAAAATAGTATCTAATCGACCCCTCGCTCCGTGGCGACCAGCAGGTGTCTCCAGCCCGCCTCGCCTTCCAACCCGTCTGACAACCCAGCCTTGTTTTCTAACAACTCTTCCGGGTTATCCGTTTCTAGATCAGACGAACCCCTAGAATCAACTTCCGCGTTTCCCCTTGAGCTAACTTGCCGCTCTGACGTCAGCTCCGCAACCCTCATAATTGCGTCATCGCCCTGCACTAACTCCAACTCCTTCTGCATTGCGGCCGCCTCCTCGTCCATCCCCGCCCGCTGCAATATCCGGACCATCTCGACATAGCTTATGGCCGTCGGGGCGACCCCCCCGGCCACCATCTCGCTAAACAGCCGGATCGCTTTCTGCGGCCCGGTGCCCGCCTTCCGCATATACATAAGCACCCAGTTATACGTCATCACGCTGGGCGCTATCCCCTTTTCTTTCATCTCCTCGAAGATGTCCAGCGCCCGAGAGTTGATGACCCGGGCATACGCCCCGACCAGCAGGTTATACGACACCAAATTCGCGTCGACGCCGAACACGTTGTGCATCTCCCGGAAGATGCGCTCCACCTTATCCGGCCGCCCCGCGCTGCCGAACGCGTCCATAAGCGCGTGGAACGTCCAGTTGTTCGGCGCGTGCCCGTTGTCCTGCAACTCCTGGAACAGCTCCACGCACAGGTCGAAGTCGCGCTGCCGCCCCGCCGCCGCTAACAGCTGGTTATAGATAACCAGGTTGGGTTTGAGCCCGCCCGCGCGCCGCGCGCTGTCCCGCATCTTCTCGCCGAACTCGAGCGCCACGTCGAAGTTGCCGTTTTTGTTGCACATCTCGATGAGTGCGCCATAAGTGACGACATCCGGTTCGAGCCCCATGGCCAGCAGCTCCTGCCATGCGAGCAGCCCCTCATAGTACATGTTGCCCTTGGCGCACGCGTTGATGAGTGACGTCATGGTGACGATGTTGGGCGGGCAGCCCGCGGCCTTCATCGCCTCGTACGTGCGCCATGCCTCCTCGGGGAGGCCCTGTCGGAAAGAAAGTGGTCGACAGTCAGCGTGAGAAAGTGAGCAACTTGAGGCGGCACAGGGCCCCCTGTCGGAAGAGACTTGTTGGCACATGAAGCGTGAAGACATGCGTTTGAAGTCCGTAGCTGCGCGGTTTTCAACGGGAGAGGCCTGTTTGAGCAGGTGTGCTTGCATCGCAGCGTTGTGTGGAGAACGCCATGTCCCGGTACGAAATTAGAAAAAGTAGAACAGAGTCGTAGGGAAGGGGACGCAGTCACCAAGATTGATAGTGCGAGAGCCCCGACCGTCTCCATCCAACGCCAACTTTCGGTAAAAAACACACCAGTGAAGGTCCACCTTCTGTTCGACGTTAATCAATTTGACTGTCACCAGAAAGCGTAAACGCTCGAAGGGACGGGAGCGCTGAGCGAAGCACAGCCATATAGACACAGCAAAGCAAAGCACAAGAAAGCAAAACGAAGGAACACAGAGCAAAGCAAAACGCAGCATTGAATCCAACAAGACGCGACCACTCAACCCCCTTCTTTCCGTACAGGTTGGCTCTCATCCTGAACGTCTTACAGCCGCCAGAAGGCGTAAAAAGCAAACGGAAGCCTCCAGGAAGGGAGACGCTGGGCGAAGCCCAGCACAGCGAAGCAGAGCAGTAACCTAGAACAAAACGGGTCCAATTACGGCCGGCCTACCTTCTTCCCGTACAGGTCAATCATGATCGTAAACGTTTCGACCGTTGGCACCAGCCCCTCTCGCAGCATCTGCTGAAACGCCTGTTCCATCTCGTCAAGCTTTCCCGCGCGCCCAAAGCTGTCCAGCACACCATTGTACGTCGCGATGTTGGGCTGCAGCCCCGACACGCGCATTGCCTCGAAGACGCGGATCGCCGCGTCGAACGCGTCGTTGGCGCCGCACGAGTGGATCATCGCATTGAACGTCACCTGAAGACGAAGTGAAACTCAGTCTGGTTATTATGAAAGCCGCTAAAACCTACCATTCAGCATCATGCTGAGAGCAACTGGCGCCGCACGACGATTCGCTGCGAACGTTGAGTGAAATGCGTTGGCATTCAGTTAGGCGGATAACAAACCCGTCAGGATGGAAACAATCCATAAGCAAAGGTAGCGCTGATAGCCTCATTAGCACCAAATGAGTAGAGCATCCCGTTGAACGTAACCTGGACCCGAGCCGACAACAAATCAAACCGAACAGAAAGCCCGACAGGATGAACGCAGTCAACAATCAGTGAAACCGTTCGGAACGAACGGAAATAAACAAGCGAAGTGGTAGGGCAAAAATGAATTCACCACGTTCCTATAGCTTTCTCTCGGCTCGTCCAACACGCGCCAGAAAACGATGAAGAACCGTCAGGATGACCAACTGATCACAAAACGGCAGCATCCGTAACGACGGAGAAGAAGCGAGGCCGACACTTACCACGTTCACAGAGCTTTCCCCCGCCTCGTCCAGCACCCGCGCCGCCTCCTCGATGCGCCCCGCGCGCCCGCACGCGTTGATCAGCGTCGTGTAGGTGACGACATTTGGCGTCACGCCGTCGGCACGCATCTTTTCCAGCCACGTCAGCGCGGCCGCGTGGTCGTTGGACTTGGCATACGCGTCCATCACCGCGTTGTAAGTCACGGCGTTGGGCTTCACGCCCTCATTTGTCATTTCTTCAAAGACCTGCGGAAAACAAGAGAGCGGGTTCTAGGGTTTGGACGATCTCAGGTTCTGGCAAAGTACATTAAGCTCAACCTTCAAAACCAGAAAGTCAACAACCTGGGCTTCTCCGTTCGCCAAAACCTTGAAAAGCTACCGTAGTTTTAATGTTCGAAGTCTCCTGCAGTTCCATGCTTGTGAGAGTGAAGCTTCTTGACGTGCAAAGTGACTCGTCCTTTCCAGCTCGTAACGGACAACAAGCGAAGCATCGCACATATAATTCTGGATGCATCAAAAACCGAGGTTCTAAAAGCATAAGAACGCTTAAGCCCCTGAAACCCCCACGTCCTCACCCCTCGCGCCTCCTTGGCCAATCCCGCCTTGGCATATGCCGACAGGAGCGTCGAGTACGAGACAACGTCCGGCCGCTTCCCGTACTGCCGCAGCCTCAGCAGCAGGGCACGTGCCTCCTCGTGGCGCCCCAGCTTGGCATATGCCGACATGAGCGTGTTCCACGTCACCAGGCTCGGCCGGGGGCCCTGCTGCAGCATGCGGTCGAACAGCGCGCCCGCCCTCTCAATGTCGCCGCTCATGGAGTATGCCTATGGAGAAAGATTTTGCTTGAGGCTTGAACAATTAGGGCTTGGTTGGCGCTCGCTACACTTGAGGGTTCCCACTTGTTGACTAACCTAGTAGTACGATCGTAAGGGGCAGAATGCCCATTGCTACTTTTCCGCTGGCATGGAGTAGGCTCAAATTCGAGTCTGCAAGGAGCAGTTGATTGCTTCATTGCATTTCAGTGCCTTCCTTGTCGCCGTAACATTGAAACGGAATACATGCAGAAAGTGGGCCGCAGAATGAGCAGACTTGCCGTCTTGATGGGACCCCCCCGGTGCGGCCAGCATCTCTTCAAACAGTGCCATCATTTATCCACTAACCAGAAGTTTAAAATCAACCATCCGCTAAACCTTACCTGAAGCACCGAATTGTACGTGAGCAGGTCCGGCCGCTGCTGGGACCCCCCCGGAGCTGACAGCATCTCCTCGAACAGCGCCGTCACTTTCTCGAAGTGGCCGATGCGGGAGTAGACCGTGATCATGGTGTTGCACGTGACGCGGTTTGGGCAGATGCCGAGCTTGGGGAGGGACTCGAAGATGTCAATCGCCCGCTCGAACTGGCCGCCGTTGCGGCACGCGGAGAGGACCGTATTAAAGGTGACGCGGTCGGGAGAGATGCCGTCCGCTTGCATCCTGAAGCGGAACGAAACGGACGGAATGATGGTCAATTGCATGATTCAAGTCATTTGCAGCGCGGCGAGAGGACCGTGTACAAGGTGATGCGGTCAGGGGAGTCGCCGTCCGCTTGCATTCTGGAGCGGAACTGGGCAAAACAAAGGGCATTCAATGACTCGAAACGTTTGCAATATTCTCCAGCCCTTCCCTTCTAGAGTCGGTTTCTCTGGTGTGGCGAACAGAGGAAAGAGAGGTAGCGGGGCAGCCTCGTGCATCATTCCCCGTTTACCAGGAATTCAGATCCCGGCATCCAGGGGTGGGGGAAAGAGATCGTTGGTGTAAGAGCTTATGATATTGCTGATAAGCTGCTGCCATCCTTGTGTAAGCTGGCGAAAGAGAGGAATCGCTGGATCTGGCTTGCTGTCTGCAATCTGGTGTTCCAAGATTCTTTGGGTGCTAAGTAAAGCGACTCTTCTGCTTTTCAGTGCTTTCCTGACGCTTTGCTTCCAACAGAAAACGGAACTAGACGGCACCAATCTTCCAACAGGCTGCCACAAGATGGATGACACGGTGGCTTCTTCAGAGCACAGGGTCACCCCTGTCTGAGCCATCACACCTGGCAAACCTTCTGCTGTGCTTTAGATTCCAGTGCCAACGAAAACCAAAACACGCAGCTCCCAGACGGCCAATCTCAGGCAAAAAAACGGCCATGCTTCTTTCCACTCGTCCCTCATAAGGAAACAGCTTGAAAAGCCTCACTTGTCCAGGTACTCGAGCGCCCGCTGCCACTCCCGCCCGTGGGCAAACGCCGACAGCAGACAGTTGTACGACCAGTTGTTTGCCGGCACGCCCCGCCGCTGCATCTCCTCAAATGCCCAGACCGCCCCCTCTGTGGAACCCGCTTTCCCATGTGCTGAGATCAGCGCTTGCCAGGACTCGCTGTTCGGCATGACGCTGTAGAGGTCCATCTCTTTGAAGAGGCCCCGGATGAAGTCCAGCTTGCCGTAGCGTGAGAGCATTTGCAGGAGGTGGTTGTAGATCTCGACCCTGCGATGCAGAAAACAGGTTTTTATTCATCTTGCCAAACGCTTACAAATTAGTTGCATCCGTAAATTCCGAAGTACTGTACAAGTTCTTTGAATAGAATTCCATGATTTCTAAGCTCCAGACCGCATGATCGCAGTGCACTTGTTCGGAGCAGCTGTCGATTTCTGCTCGAAACAAGGTCCTACAGTGCACACGGCAGCAATGAAGGCTATGCCCAGCTCATCACAATCTTGTCGGGAGACCTTGACATCCAGCAAAGTCGCATGACAAGCTGGGAGCTGACCCAACCTCATACACCCCAGAGCACCTTCGTAGAATGAAAGCAGCAGCCTGACCTGGGGCGGTACCACTTGCGCTGCTCCTTCATCCACGCAAACGCCTTGACGCTGCGCAGGTAGTCCCCCTGCCAGCACAGCTCCTTCATCAGCAGCTCGTAGTTCCTCAGACTAGTTCTCCCCTCCCACTTGTCAAGAATCCCTGCGATGTTGCCCCACTGCGGCTCCCGCTTCAGTTCCTCCACCACCTGCGTAACTAGGTGCGGCTCCAATTGGCGCGCCTTGCTGCGCCGCCGGTTTCGTTTTGGGGGGGCAGTTTCGGGGGCGTCTGACGGTGGGAGCGGCCGCCGCCACTCGCGGGGGTCGTCTTTCTGGCCCGGGAAAGAGGCGGAGGCGCTTGGGGGCGGGGGAGAGTTGTTCGCACTTTTCAAAGTCAACAGAAGGCTCTGCAAGCTGGGCGCGAAATCTGCATTCCCACCCCGTTCCAGCAGGCCCCCTCTCCGGGTGCGCCTCTCTTCCAAATTAGCATCGGCGCTTTCGTCCGTGTGCATCTGCGCTTCTTTCGGGCCCCCTTCGCGCGCCTCTGAACCCTCAGTTCCGACACCATTACCAGAAACCGCACCCAAATGCGTCCCGCCATTGGTTTCTGTGTCAAAACGCGCCCCAAGCGCTGGCTTTTGACGCCCGTTCTCCTCTGACCCTCCAAGCACTTCTGCTCTCGCTCTCTTTTGCTCTTTTGCCTCCGGACTCTCTGTTTCAATCATATTCAAGTCCCATCTTGCTCGTGTCCGTTCACCCCCATCATATCTGAACTGGCGCGACGCATTACCTCTGGCTCTCCGGCCACTCTTTGATTCCGCTCCTGAAGGAAGAATAGTTTCGCCTCGGCCGCTAGTGCTTGCCACCGGCTGGCTCTCCTCAGCGCCTCCCGTTCGCCCCACAGCATACTCGGCTTCCTCATACTCAGACTCAGTGCTGGCTGCCTGCGGCCCAACGCTTTGCGAAGCAAACTCAACGCCGCTTTGGCCGCCGGTGGAAGCGTTCAACACCTCTGCCCGCGTTTTATTTCTAGAGAGTTGAAAGGGTTTGCCTTTCGAATGTGGCCTCCCACAACTGGAGGCAACCTTCTCTACTGTACCACCACTTTTTGAGAAGCAGTCCAAGTCCAACCGAGCCCCCCTCGCCCCCACCTTCTTTGCTCCTCCTGAATGCCTTTTCCAGGCCCCATTCGCTCCACATTCAAAACCGGCACTCAGCAAAGGCGCTCTACGACTAGCACCAATCCAATGCCTTAAGGGACTCACAACTGAGTTTCTGCATCCTGCTACCAGCGAAACCTCCTGTCCAAGAAGGGGGTTTGTTCTTTGAGCGGCTGGTTGCCAATGGCGAAGATTGCTTCTGACGCCCGGTTTGCAGTCGAGCAAAGCCATGGCATTGGACATGTGCCTGGGAGCAACGCAATGTGCTGCCCTCTTTACGCTTTGTCAATGCCCAAACTTTCTTCTTCCAGCCTCAGGCCGGAGGCTCAGGTTTTTACTGGAGAGGCGCCTCCTTTCTTCCCAATGGCATTGTCAATTCAAGTTCTAGCTATTTATTACTTCGAAGGTAGAAGGTCTATAAGGGTCTATACACACAGAGAGGGTGTTCGTTTTTACGAGCGACGGTACAGCAGGAATCGCGGTGCTGCCGTCGCCCAAAAAGCACCGTGCCGATCGCGGGGTGTTGTTTCCATTTCGCCGACTCGTACGGTCATACGTCAGCAACAACACCGAGGTGTTCCAATCGGCCACCCCGAAAAAAGCCTGGTGACGGTCCGGACTCCGAACACCGGGTGTTGTTGCGATCAGACCGTGTACGGGGCAATTTTGCGTGCGGAAGCTACCCCCCGGCACGACGTTGAGTTGCAGGGGGAATTTGGGCAAAACAGCACCTTGAGTTCTCGGCGATTTGCCAAAAAGAACACCCGCTCTGTGTGTATAGACCCTAAGAAACCCCTCCATGGTTAGCTTAAACGACGGCCAGCGTTACGTACTGTTTTCTGGATAACCAATCTCTACGGTGCCCTGTACGTCTCCACATCAAACTGTAACGCCTAGCTTGGGGTTGGCGTCGGGTCGCTACATAAAACAGGCTGACCTGCTCTTTCTACCTTCCAGAAGCCTGAGCATCAGCTAGGTACTTCAGCTTCTGCATGGGGAGCGCTCCGCAGCAAGGAAGGCGTGGCATCTTTATAAACTTTCAGGAGAAACGCTGTACTGCATACAGAACTCATCACCGGGGAAGTGGAAGAAAAGGTTTGGGGCAAGGCTAGCTCGAAGATAAGGTTGTTGCGCTAAGGTGACTGAATTCTTCAATATTGCACCAATTGTGAGGTACTTATGAGAATCTTGCTGGTTTCAAATGGCAGGTGCTTTAGACAGGCTGCCACGTTCTGTTCCTTTTTACGGCCTTATCCAAACCAATATAACGTCGTCTAATGCCAGTGTAGGAAGGCCTCCAAAAGGGGCAGCTGCCTCTTTTATTTGGAGGCCCTTTGAGCGTGACAAACCTCACTACGACACGCGTCCGAAAGATACAACACACTTGGAATGCTGCGAGCGACCATGCAAAGCTGGCTCCACGCCCTTCTCTTCTTCGTTTCTGGGACGTCATTTCCCTCATGCCTCTCCTTATGTTGGAACCAGAACTCATGCTCGAAGAAACATAAGAATCGCCGCTGCCTCAACAGACAAGGCCCAGACCTACCCCAAGAAGCAGACCGGCGTCACGTTGAAATGGGTGGGGCCCCATACTTCCTCCGATCATAACCTCACTGAGACTGTCCTTGAAAGCATATTCCCCGAAGGGGCAGCGGAAGCGCAGCGGGTGGAGTGCAAGATCGAGACGGTTGCGTGGCGCAAGCGGCATATCTCTGCAAGCGTTGAGGTGGCGGCGAGTGCAGAGAGAGTCTGGCGCGTGCTGACGGACTATGAGAGGCTGGCGGAGTTCATTCCGAACCTGGCCAAAAGGTAGAGAGATTTGATGGGGTTCTACTTCAAATTACCAGTCCTGCTTTGGTCAGTGTTGGTGTCTGGAATTCCAAAACTGCCAGTACGTGAGCCCGGGGTTTAGGGTGGTTGTTTCCAAGGGGATACTTTCGCGGATTCTCTTGAATGTTATCAGGAGTATCTTGTTTTTCTGAGTTGTGAATCGTTTCGCAATCTGGCTGAGCTTGGGGAATACAGTGCGCGTTGAGTTTGTTCCTGCTGTATCAGACAGAGAGACTCCCTCACACTCCTGTAATCCCTCAAACTCCTATAAGTCGCTGATGCTTTCCCAAGCAATACACACAAAGCGTATGAGCACTTTCCTGGGCTCTAACTAGGCAGCTTTTAAATCTCCCAGGCTTCTAGCAACTTAAATGCTCCTTGGAGGGGCTGGAACAAGTCCAGTCAACTCAAGATGACATCAGCTCTGACATCAGCTCTCTGGTAAACCATCGTGCAGTGAGCGCATCCCTTGTCCGACGCGGGGCCGCATCTGGCTGCTCCAGCTAGGCGTCCAGTCCTCCATGTACTGGCAGATTGAAGCGCGTGTGGTGCTCGATCTGGAGGAAAAGTTTGCAGCGGTGAGTTATATCAGAGCTGTTGCTTACATAACCAGGGGCTCAGAGCAGGTTCCTCCCTGTCCTAGGACTTTGTCATTGAAGGGGAAATAGGAAAAATGGACAGGACAATGGCCACTGCTTGAATTTGAAGGAGCAGGTGTCTCGTCCGATTTCTGGGTTAGGTGTTGATCTTACTTTTTCTGGTGTTGCTCTTACTTATTCTGGTGCATGATGCATCTTCTCCCTTTTCGCAGAGACAACCTCTGCTGTGCGCCTGAAGGACATGAAGATGGAAGCTTCGAAGTGATTACGATGTTTCTGTAAATACTTTCCTGCCTGTGATTTGTCTTCCTTTGACGTCACTCGGTTTCGCCTGAAAGGGTGTACGGGGCGACCTCATAACGTTTCAATGCCATGTCGCAGGACTAGGCTTAGACATTAGGTGGCCAGGGTTTCTCACTTGATTCTTTTAGCTCGTCAACGCTTGCAGAGGGCCACGTTGCTGGTACGAATTTGACAAGGTTGGTCTTCGTTTGCAGCCTGGGGGGCCGGAGCTGCACTTCTCGATGGTGGAGGGAGACTTCAAGCTTTTTGCCGGGAAGTGGGCGCTGCGAGAGTCAAACAGGTGAGGCATTCAAGTCGTCGGACACTTGGTCAGAGTTGACTCGGTCGTTTTAAAAGCATGAGCGTTGGACCTCGTTGGTATGGAGCGCCCTGGGTGGTTGAAGCACCTAAGCAAGGTTGCATTTTTTGTCTGAGCTTGTATCAAACAAGTTTGACACGTTTCCGGATTACGAAACACCTAGGTATAGAAGCCAATACCTGAGTTTTCTAAAGGCCATGTTTCTACGAGGTTGAGAATCTCCTTCTCCACCATACCCCTAGCCGTCATGCCGTTCAAACCGCTCCTCCAGCGATACCCGCTGTAGATTCTTGTCGAGAACTTTGAACAAAAAATCCTCTTCTCAGGCACGGCCATGTGACCTTGCATTACGAAGTCGACGTCCTGCCCCGGGCGATCCTCCCGACCGCTTTTGTCGAGCGCATCATTCAGGCGGACCTCCCCCGGAACCTTCGCGCCATTGCCAACCGCGCACAGGCTTTAATGACGTCATCTACTGCACCATCTCTGACGTCAGCAGAGGGTGCTGCGCCGATTTTGGACTTAGAAATCGAGAACGGGAACGGGTCGTCGACTGCACTGCCGCCATCTGTAGTCACGGTCGCCACAGGGGCGGGGGCAGGGTTAGATCTGGAGGTTAGCTGGTGGTCAGGGCCCGGTCAGCCTCCTAACCCGGGGTTAATTGGCCCAGCCTGTGAGAGTGCCACCAAGACCGAGTCGGAAGAAGACGAGGATCGAAGAGGAAACGATTTGACGACGGGAGTGGAGGGGGGAGGGTCCGCACTGGAAATTAGTAACGGGTCAAATGGAAAAAACGGACTGAATGGAGAAAGTGGCTCGAACGGGCAACCGACGAGCAGTGGGGTAACGGCAGTCACAAGTCCTCCTAAGAACGGTGCCGGAAACGGCACTCCAAGAAAGCGGGTCAACGGTTTGCAGGAAAAGGAGGTTCATCCGGAGGCAAAAGGACCGACAAACGAGTTCTCGGCACAGGAGTCACGGCGCTCTCCGGACGCGCATTCAGAATCGGAACTTCGGTCAGCCGTCGAAAACATCACCAAGGAACCCGTCCCTAAACCCGGGTACACAGCAACGAAGACGGTCCGCTGGGAGGAGGAACGAGAACGGGGGCGTAAAACGGAGCGCCCTGACACCGTTCGCGATCCAGTCACCGAGTCCAACTTCCAGCTGGTCGATGCTCCGTATTTCCCGGCAGAGTGCACGGTGATCCCCCCTGAGGACCGGGACATCAGGGCGGGCTTCAAGCAGAGGGTGGACGAAGTGCACCTGCGACGGTTGGACGACCTCCTGGTACGTACCTCCGGCCCCTTTGGCTCCCCTTCAAAATTGGCCCGTTTGCTGGTATCCTCCATCCGTCCTTCTCTGGTTTTCTTCGCTTCTTCTTCTTGTGTCTCTGGAGTCCGACTTCCACTTGTTCCGCTGCTGCCTTCTCGCTTTGACTCTGGCACTCGCTAGTTCCTCCCTGATTCCCGTTCTACTTTCTTTCGCTTCACCCTTGTTGCTTCCTCCCACGTGTTCTGCTGATGCCTCAAAAGTTTCTAGCTGGCGTGTGCACACCATTCCTTATCAAAAGAAGAGGCCACTCGTGTGTGTAGAAAGAGATAGAAGCGGAGGGAAAGTTACCCGAAGGATTGCGGATCGCATTCTCGCTCCTCCGTCGATGCAGGAAAGGGGCGGAGTCCATCGTCGTGTGGTTGCGGCCATCACCATAGCTGCGACGGTGGAGGCGGTGTGGGACGTTCTGACGGACTACGAACGGCTGAAAGAGTGAGCCCTCATTCCCGAAGAGGATCTCCGCGAAGTGTACTCGAAGAGGCTTCTTCGGGCCTGCTGTTTTGAAAAAGTAAGACCGCTTTATCGACTGGATATGAAGCCAAGAATGCTAGCGAAGAGGTCCAAAGCGTTAATATCGTTTGCTCTTGGTCCGTCCGGAGTATTCGCGCTTTCTTTCCATAGGTCCACAAGCTCTACTTTGCATCCCGCTTCAGATTGTCACAAATTGCATGAAAATGGAACTTCGCATTCGTTCGTAATGAGTGCATCTGGTTGAAAATCTCCGTGCAAAACGTAGAGTTCCGTCCGCTTGGAGAAAGAGGTTATTGTCACTGCTGACCAAAGGGTATGGGATGCCCCATAGGTCTCCTGCTTCAATCGGCGGCCCTTTGTGCCTCCATTACACTGAAAATTTGGCCCCACATTCGGTGTCTTGTCAGCTGGTCCATCTTTTTCCGGGTCTATAAAAATTTGCACCTGGAGTCATTCACACTCATGTTGACCACAGAAAAGCAATCCATTGCCACTCGGCAGACTCACCCCAATCTGGCCCGAAGCGGGAATCACTTTACGTCACCCCCAATATTCATCACTGACCGCTCTTGCGGATCTTGACGATTTCTTGATCTTTCTGCAGCTTCATCCCCAACTTGGCCCGCAGTGACGTCCGCTCGCGTCACCCCGATGAGCGCCGGGTGCGGTTACACCAGGTCGGTGTGAAGTGCCTCTGCTACATGGTGCTGCACGCGCAGGCGACGATGGACATCGTCGAACGGCCGTACAAGGAGATCCACTTCAAGCAGATCGACGGCGATTTCGATACGTTCGAGGGGCGGTGGCTCCTGGAGCCGCTGGGGCCGGGGCACACGATGCTCAAGTACGTGGTGGAGACGCGCGTGCGCAAGAACTCGCTGCTCCCAGAGGCGCTGGTTGAAGAGGTGGGTTTGAGGTTTGTTAAGATGGGCCTTTGGGATTGTTGATTGGGATGCAGGTGGACGGGTTAGGATTGGAAGTCTCTGAGTCTTTGAGCGGTTGCAAAGTGTTTGGTGGAGACGCGCGTGCGCAAGAACTCGCTGCTCCCAGAGGCGCTGGTCGAAGAGGTGGGTTTGAGTTTTGTATTAGATGGGGGTTTGGCAGGACCACCGGGGTGCAGGTGGAAGGGTTAGGCTTGGAATACTCTCAGTCCCAGGGCGATCTCAAAGAATCTGGTCGAGACGCGCGTGCGCAAGAACTCCCTGCTGCCGGAGGCGCTGATTGAAGAGGTGAGTTTCTAATGTTTCGACGATTTGGGAGTTTCGCAGACTCTGAGTCGCAGGTGTTCCGAATCTCGAGGTTAAGGAAGTCTCCGATTCTCCAAGTCTCGGAGCGATTGCAGCTGTGTGGCGGATATGCACATGCACGAGGACTCGATGCTTGCGGAGGCGCAGATTGAAGAGGTGGGTTTGGGATATTGACTCGGGGGGGTTGCGGAATCAGACTATGGAATGCGGTGTGGTAGATTAAAGAAGTCGTAGCGCAAATTGACGCGCTGTGCCTATTTCTGACCTTTTTTCACGTGACAGACTGGGCGAAATAAATAGTTGCTCCAACATCTAACATTGACGGCACGCACTCGCAGGTGATCTATGAAGACCTGCCCGCCAACCTTTGCGCGATCCGGAAGCGCGTCGAGTCGCTAAAGTCCATCTACTCGGACCCCTCCTTCCGCAGCAGCAACGATGACACCCCCGGAGCGAGCGCCCCTCCGAGGGGGGGTCGAAGCTGGGGCAGCCGGACCCCCACCTTAGCCACAGACGTCGCCCAGGTGTCGGAAAGTTCCCCTCGGAAAAAGACGCTCCGTCATCTACCGGTCGCTCCTCCCGGAACGCTTTTCGATACGAAAGTGAAACGCGCCCCGCAGGCCAAGCAACTGAGGAGGGTTAGGGCTAACCCGGTGCAGAAAGCGAGCGCGGGTTTTCCCCTGCGGAGGGCAAGACCAAAAGCCAGCATTCTGCCGGATACCGAGTCCCGCAATATGCGTCCTCTTAGCCGGCCAGACTTTGCGGATTTTGGCGCTTTGACGGCGGCGCTCGAAGAGTTTATCTTGCGCCACGGGGTTATGGGGGTTATGCCGACGAGGTCGCAGTTGCGGGGCTCGAAGCGGGCGGACCTGGAAAAAGGAATGCGCTTGCACGGCGGCCCTGCAATTGTCGCGGCACGACTGGGGCTGGAGATTCAGCATCAGCAGAAACCAGCGGGGTACTGGTGCGATCTGGCGAACATTGAGCGAGAGGTGAGGATTGAGTTGAAAGTGTCCCGAGGATTGAGGGTGTGCGGTTGTAAGAGTAGCGAGGGTTCAGTAACTTTATTGGTTCCAGGATACTGGGTATGCAGTCCAGCGTTAGTAGAGCCAGCGGGGTACTGGTGCGACCTGGCCAATACCGAGCGAGAGGTAAGGATCGACTTACTAGGTCGTTGGGGTTTGAAGGTTCTGGGGATCGAGAGCTCAAAACCGGGAATACAGGCGGTTCAGAAGAAAAGGTCCTGCAAGTCAACACCGGCAGAAGCCAGCGATATCTTTTAGGACCTGGCGAAAGAAGGAAAATAAAAGAAAGGGATATCTATGCATATTGGCTCCAGGTCTTCTCTCAGATGGTCTTTGCGAGGGCATCGAGTGACCCAAGTAGAAGCTCAATCCCTTTTGCCCCGATGCTTTGCGCTGCAGATCAAGGCCCTCCAGCCCGTCATCGGAGTAGACCGGGGCGTGATGCCTTCGCGCCGGATGCTTGAAAGAGCAGGTACGAGTCGATTCAGCTTTTCGCAGAGAGGCACGCTTTTGCCTCCTGACTGTTAGGTTGAAAGTTTGCAGCCGTTGCGCTTGAGTCAGAATGCATGTCAGCATCCTTTTCCTCCACACGGGGAAAGTGGATGGCTTTTCGGTCTTGCCTTGGAATACACCGCTCGTCTTGGACTCTGTTAAAGTAAGGAAACGGTACATGGTCATTCCTGGTCAGGACTCTACGCGTTGTGGGCTTGCTGACGTCACTCTCCCTTCTCATAGGGCGGTTCGACATTGCCCGGGCCCTCGAGAAGTGGGGGGGCGCAAAGGGCCTCGCAGCGAAGTTGGGTCTGAAAGTTGTAAACAGAAATAAAGTACGCGATCCGGAGCGCACGTGTTGAACATTAGAAGACGAAGCACGCGATGTAGATGTTTATCAGACCCAGGTTGGTTCGAGCTGACCGGGTGAGTTGATACTTAGTAGTTAAAGCGATCACACTCAATAGAGGTGCTCAATAGAGTCAGCGATTAGCATGTAAATACAAAAGACAGGCTAAATGCTTAGGATCGAATCTGTTGGCGGGAGCAGCGGGCTCTTGCCATGAAAAGCACGTACTCCAGTAGCGTCTGAAAAAGCAGGTTTGTAGGTTCGATAGACGTCTAACCGACTTCATCACGGACCAACACATCTGACCAATATCTGCACTTATTTAAAATTGACAGTTCATGGATTGACTTTATAGTTATCGTGCGTGCCATGGGGCATTTTGACCATCTGACCTTAGATGCTTGCGTACGTATCCAGGCCCTCTCTTTTCAAGTTTAAAGAACGGTCTTGGCAAGTCTTCGCTTCAAGGCTGCATGGCATGCAATGATAGCTTAAAAGTAGACGGCCTGCTATCAGTGTAAATTTATTGTTTTACGTAGCAGTAATAGCGGATCGTTCAACATGTGTGGATAGTTCCCTTTCGAAACGGCGGCGCCTGCCTGACGATGCTGGCCCATCAGAGGCGGCAGCAGGCGACTGTCCAGATGTGTACGCAGCTCCCAGGGCCAAGGGGCCGCTGCAGTGTGCACACAACTGAAGGTCAAGGGATCCCCCAAGCGAAACGCCCGAGACAGTAACCGGGGCCCCAAAAGGGTAAATTTTCCCGGCGACTCGTACCCGGGAGTTCCCGCTTCACCCTCAGGTGAACGTGCGAGTCTGCAATTTCCAGCTGATGAATTGCATATGCCAGACTGTTCACAACAACAAAAGTTGCTCTGAAAGCTCATGCAGATTCTGGCGGCCAGGGCGCTGCAGGGCTGTAGTTGACTCCCTGCCCCAACCCTTTTGCCATTGGGACACTAGCAGCACAATCGGGTTTCAGCAAGACTAAGAGCAGGCACTGGTTGCCATAAGCTTTGGCGTTGCATAGTGACGCTGCAAGCTCCTATACCGCCAGCATTCTTGAGGTCAGCATTTTGTCGGGTGAACCATAGTCAACAGAAATGCATCAGTTGGGGAAGGCGGATCTGCCGCAGCTGCTGAAGGGTCTGAACGCGAAGCTGGCGGGCAAGTCGTACCCCCCGTCCAATGTGCATGGATCCCTTGTGGCGGAAGAAGTCATGCGAGAGGAGGGGCGCACGGCAGACAACGTTGACCGGCAGCATTGGTACGTGGACAGGTAAGAATGTTGTCACAAAAGTGTCTCTGTTTGGCAGAGGTGATAGTAAAAATAATGTAGGCCGGTGCTTACAGAGTGCACTTGGACTGGCAGCATCTGCGTGGACAAATGAGGACTCGACTTTTAGGCTCTGGAGGAAGATAGACTGGTAGTAGTGTTACTGAGTGGTGCAACTGTGAAAACGCGGAACATCCTAAATCTTTCAGGGGGCTGCGGTGACAGAAACCATAAGACATGTCCATGTGCAAAAAGTGCCCCTTAGTGTGGAAAGCCTGAGAACTATCCAGCTTGCCCTAGGACTGGATGTTGGACTTGGTTTAAATTACATGTTTGATGCTCAATTAGCTTCATATGTTGTTGTGCACCAGAAGCTGATGACAATATGAGCAATGCCGCCGATATTTCTTGTGACTGATTGAAAAACAAACATAATGCAAGTTAGGATTGGAACATACTCGTGCCGGTGACCCCAAACGGGCCACGTATATAAAGTGCGACATTTTTGTCTTCGTCGCCATATCAAACATTCAGAATACGTAATGCGTGTGCGGTAGTCAAGTGGTACATGTGGAGAGAGGGGCCCACGTTCAAACCTGCTCTCCCAGCTTGTTAACAAGAACGAGCTCTTCTGCAGTGTCAGTCTGGCTTATCATTGTTGTTAGTGGTAGCTCTGCAATTCAGATTGTAGTGACACTCCTGATTAGTGGCTAGAACCTAGCAAGGGCAACGAAATCACTTTTTTGAAAGAATGGTGTTGCAAACTTCATCCATCCTACCGAGTGACTCTTCCAGATTCTAACTGTCTCTTAAAGAAGTGCTCCAATGGAAAATTTTGGCTGGGCCGCAACACTCCCTTGAGATTGATTAACAATTTTAAGAAATTATACTCATCAGTAACCTCACATCTTAGCCAAGCAAGAGTTTTCAGGGCCTTAGGGCAGCTTTACAGTGTTGAACCCTTGTTTGAGCGACGTCTGAAAATTGTGTTTACAGGCACCCCCATCGTCATGATTCTCCGACTTTTCACAAGGCAGTTGGACTTGGCGCTTCTGTAGTGGTTCCCTTTTAAGCTGGCTGGCTGACAAGATCTTGACCCTCAAAGAAGCTGATTGACAGCCAGCCAGGCTTGACCGACTTTCTACCAGTTCATGTTGACTCAATCTTCGCATATGCAGTGCCCCAAAAAGCACGCCGTTATACTGCAACTCGACCTGATTTTGTGTCCAGTGTCAGGATTTTGGGTGGAAGTTTTGGGCCACCGATAGCCAACTCTTTGTCACCGCTTCATTGAAACGAAATATAGACGAATCCTGACTTGACTTCCACGCCCAACCGTCCGCGTACGTGAAATTAAAGCTGACCGCCGTACATCTTTTCAGCCAGATGACTGAACATCTCAGAAACGACCATAGCTGCACTGACAAATACAAGCATTGCCAATGCAGATGGCCAGACTTCCGCGTGATCATGCACGAAGAACGGCTCCCGTCCTTCGAATGCCCCGTGCGTGCCGTGTGGACGGAGGACGATGCCGCTGCTGCCGAGTTCTTTGCACACCCAGCGTTTCGGATTCCCGAGTTTTGGCTGGGAGGTACGGATGGGGACTGGAATAAAAATGCATGGAAAGCTTTCAAAGTATGAAGTGGTGGCGCTCTGTCATTTTCGTCGCCTGGTCTGTAGCGTGAGGAATTTTATTGAGCGACGAGGACGGGAATGGAAAGCGGCACAATGCGCTCTTATTCCAAGCATATATAAGTTGGTCAATATATTTGGAAGGTTATAATGGTATATGGTCTGGGCACGGAGGCGACGGTTGGAAGAAATCTGGAAGCACCAAACGATGGACCCGGTTATCTTCTGTCCGATTTGGTCCTTGCTCAAGTTGACGGACCTCAACGCTCTTTGCAGAATGTAACAGGTACACAATCTGACGGTTCTTGTCTACAATCGCACTGCTTATGAGCGTCAAACACCTCGGTCTCTCGAAGCACGTACTCGAAAGTTACGGGAGTCTGGCTCGTACATCTGGGAACTGTCGTCAATTTACAGTATGTGCCGCCCTTGCTGTTGGTCTTTTCTCATTCTCAGTGCAAGAGATACCGAGTACTCCACTTCTTATGCCTCGTTCTTTTTAAGAAGCCTTTGATTCAAAGGCGACCTCAGGTTAATTTCACGCGGGAAGAATACAACCAATACTCCCTTCCGTCCCCTATAGCGTCCCCGCTTGACTATTGAACCGGACTCCTTGACCTTGTGCTCGTCGGTCTTTTCTATATTCTCTTCATTTGTCTTCTTCCTCATCGCCCTCCGTGTCGGCTTTTCTGCATTTCACGGCCGTACCACCCATAGCTTATCGACGCCTCTGTTGGATTTTACAGGCGTCGAGCCCGCCATTCTAGATGCTCTCCGCTCTGACTACACTTTCTACAACGACTCTCATTCCGACGTCTTCGTTCTCAGCCCGGAAGGTGTAAATGCGCTCTCCTCAGGAACAGACTGCGCGCGAGAGGGGCTCACTTATGGGCCGGTGGCGCCTGAGGACGCGGAGCTGGTGAGCCCCTTCACACCTGCGGGTGGTGCGCCTTCCGAGGCACTGTGCATACGCACGCTTGAAATGGAGAACGGTTCATTGGTTTACACCTGTCGTACATTGAAGTCAAGAAAAACCCAAATAAGCCGGTATGATATTAAGGAAACCGCACTGGGACGGGTAGGGTTAGCTTGTTTGTTAGGGTTTGTATGGGTGCGGAGCAGGTATATTTTTGGCTTTGGATTTTTAGTTTTCGCTCCGGCTTATTATAATCATGGCTTAGTATGATCTTTCTTGACAATCATCTGTCGTACAAGCCTTGACCGGTGTGCCTGTATCAGACGTCAGCAGCAGTCATTGCCGTGGTTTTTCTCGCTGCGACAAGTGGTCTGGCCGCTGCCAAGGACGAATCCACCAACGTGAGAAGAGAGCGGTACGTCAGACTGACGCGTGGCATCGGCACCTCAGTCCGTAAGAACGAACAACTGCGATTGCATCTGGGCGGACGTCGGAAGGGTCTTGCACGCAATGGCCTGTTCTTTGACCGCAGGCGCTTGGATCGGCGATCGTTTCTTGCTGTTTGGTTCTCTGATCGCTCTAGCGAGTGGACATTCGTGAACTCTGTTCTGGCCGTCAAAGCAGGTGGCGTGTCAGTCACATCAACGTTGTGAAATCAGAATGTATCCGCTTTCAACAAATTGCACTTCTCCCCGATTCGCCTCCGTCATTCGGCATCTGAAAAAGTGTCCCTTCCAGCCATGACGAAAGCTCTTTGCCCAATCCTTCCTTGTAACGTGTCGCCAGGTCGCGAAGCACGTGACCTACCCGTGCACCGCGGCCTATGTCCGGACGATTCTGAGTTGTGGTCTCCCGTCCGTCGCGGCGCGGCTGATGTCAGACGGGACCCTCGTGGCGTGGGCGCTGACGCAACCTTACCTGGCCCTGGGAATGCTCAACGTCATGCCGGTAAGGCCTCCATTTCGCGCCCCCCTGAAACGGTCCTGAACCCTGAACACAGGACTTTTCGGCTCTTGACCATAGATGGTTCTGGGCTGGTTGTGGGCTGGTTAGAAAGTGGTTATATGTCAAACAACCAAACTTGGGCGGTAACCAGCGTTGGAACCAGGTTAAAAGCCGGGTTACTTGTCCAGGACACAAGTCTGTTTGTAACCTGGTTAGCAGCCACATTTTCTGCGGAAGCGATGCGTCCGGTGAGAAAGCCCCGTTGAGAACGTTCTTCCGTCCTAGTTGCGCTGGGGCCGTCCCAAGCCAGGCTAGATTTGGCGAGCGTGCACTCTATCCAAAGGGGATCCCTTGAAAAATTTTACGCCATTTTCCGAGAAGCGGCCCGCTGTAGTGCCGCTCCAGGGTGCCTAGGCAGCTGTCTTTTCAAAGCGCTCCTGCTTCTAGTTTGCCCACGTGCTCGGAAGGAAGGCGGTTCTCTTTTTCACGAACCTCTTTCACTTTCAGTTCGAGTTTTGCCTTACGCACATTTGACTCATTCGGCTGTCACAACTTAGATGTATATGTGTGCGGCGGTAACGGCCGCCTCTCTCTTAAGTCCGGCCGAAAGCGCGATCTGATAGGTGACCGCTTGTTGCCAGCGCCCAAAACGCGTCATTTCTAGGGTCCACGTTCGATTGCGCAATTTCTCACCAACGCTTCGAAGGAGGGAAGTGTGGCCGACTCGGCGGCAGTCTGTCATCTACCTTGCATTTACCCCGCTTTGGCAAACTTACCCAGAAAAATCCCAAAAAGGAAGTGCCGACACTTCGCTTGCTCTGTGTGGCCAAGAAAAGAGATGGCTGACTATGTGGTCTGTCAGAATTCAATTGTAAGCTGGTAGTTGGTTCCGCAGTCTCACGTGGATGACAGGTCGCTTCGCATTTTTGACCCCACCTGTCAGCATCTCCTGACGTGAAACAGGAAGCCGACAAGATAGGGATGTTTATATCCGCTTTGGCCCTGTCTCGTTGCCTCGTTACTGAGGAAAGGAGATGAAACTTTGGGGAACTGAAACGCGACCTTTCCTAACGAGCTACCTTCTGACGTGTCTACTGGAGACCTCTTCGATTCCGCCTTTTGCCGACCTGGGAGCATCACAGACGTTTCTCGGCTCCGCTTTGGACTCAGAACAGTACTGGGACTGACTTGCACCGCTGTCTAAGCGACGAGCGTTGAGGTTTTTAATTTCTATCCGTAGGGCCATCGAAGAAGCGGCCTGGGGCGTGCTGTCGTCACGCTGTTGGCCAAGCAGCAGCTGGCGCGTGGGTGGACGTCGTACGCTTACGTCAGCGGTACCAACGTCGGGTCCGTGCCGCTCTTTGAGTCGCTGGTAAGCCGCTCTCGTGACGAGCTGAATGCTGACGTGTCGCCCGGCTATTCGTCCAAATCAAGAATGCCTTTCTTTCACTCCCATGGGAGTATGAGTTATCGGGTTATTATGCCTGACACTTATTTGAAGCCAGTTCTATCAACATTCTGCCTATTTCACCAGGGGTGGCAACATCGTACGCACGCTTTTGTGCAGTAATCAAAACGGTTTTTCGTGGAACACAGTCTTGTATGGTCATCAGTTTCGTCCTGTTTCCCGAGTGGCCTCTTCACAAGTGTGCCTGATCATGCAAGTCGAATCTGCTCTGACCACGAAGAAAACCTTGGAAACACGTGTAATTCCCTCGAAAAGAACGCAGTTGTCTACGCCTTTCCAATAGCACTTGCCCAGTCGCCTAAACTTGATTGCTGTTATTATTACTCATTTGCAGGGCTACAAACGAGTTGGAAGAGCGCATTGGACAGGCTGCAAAATACGCGGTCCGAGTTAGCCGTACTTCTGACAAGATCGGATAAAGTCTTCATGTGTTCGGAAAGCGGACGATGAAATCCCAACAATCAGGCCGTGCACATATATTCGTCCACGAATACCGTTTGATTGTCGATAGATTTGCTTAGTAGAGTCAGCAATTAGCGTGTATATACTAAAGACAGGCTAAGAGCTTAGATCAAATCGATCTGTTGGCGAGAGCAGCGGGCTCTTGCCATAAAATGGACGTACCCCAGTGTCTAGGAAGGCAGGATTGTAGGTTCGATAGACGCATGACCGACTCCAAAACGGACCAACACATGTGTCCAGTATCATTTGATCAGAATTGACAGTATACGTTTTGGCTTTGGTAAATACTATGATATTGGGCGTGCCATGGCGCTTTTCGACGATCTGACCTTAGATGCTTGATTGCATATCTGGGCCTCCTTTCTTAAACTTTAGGGAACGGTCCTGGCAAGCCTTCAAAAAGGATGCCTGGCATGCAAAAAGAGCTTCTTACTAAACGGCCTGCTATGCAAACGTATTGCTTTTCTCGACAGTCAACGGGTCATTATGTACGGATCATTAGTGCCTTCTCACGAGCTGGTCCTCTCATATAGTAGAAGGCCAGAACCGCAGCTCTTCACTTCCGACGTTTAAAGTGGAACTAGCTCGCACGCACCATGCCCACTCGTAAGGAACTTCGGAAGCGCAGCCAAAAATGCGCGGACAGTTCTCCGCATAAGCTAGCGGGCTTCGGTGGTGTACGATAGTCGGCGGCGGCTAGAGGGCTTTGAATATGGCGTATAGGTCTTACGACTGATGGATACAATTAAGCCGGCCGATCAAGGTCGTTTCAAGTCATAGTCGACTTTCCATCCGCAGCTAGTCACTCTCTTGAAATCAATTCCTCTGCAACGCCTTGCAAAAATCGACTCAGTGTTGGTCTCTTCTCTAGGAATTAGCGAATATGTTGCAAGCCGCCGAAGGAAGGTATAACATAGAATTCCCGTCCAACATGGACTCTTCAATCATGCATGGTTGATTTGTGACGGTCCACAAACTACTAATATGTGTACACGGCGTCGAATTCGACAGTATTTTATTAAGAAAAGGAATTCATCTACATTTGCGGCACCGATCACGCCTATTCGTCCGTTTGTTTTTGTATGTACATGCAGCAGAATATAGATTCTATAAGAAAGCTCGAGACCTGAAGCCGCTGCTAATATTACAACGAACCTGAAAGAATCACGACGGGTCGGTTTTAATCGCCTGTTGAGCGCTCGTGCCGCCTCGTCATCTTTATCACACTCTTCGAGCACGTAAATAAATGCAACCGAGTTCTTATTGCACAATAAAACTAGCATCCTGTCCGATGATCGATTATGAGTCTCTAGATCAACATAGATTAGCTCGCTAAGTCCTACGTCAAAGCCTCACGAGACTAGCAGCTACTGATTGCGAAACCGTTCGCTTCCGCTAGTTGCTGGAGACGCTTCTGCGTTTTCCGCGGCTTGAAAGCGCGGAACCGGACCTCTCTAATGTCCTTCTTCAACTGTATCGGCCCATGAATTTGAGCTTCTATTGCAAGGTGAGGCTCAGACCAGTGAGCAAACGAGCGCTTCTCCGAGACCGCCACGAGCCATCGGATTTGGTCCTTTCCGCACCTCGCCAGAACGTGCGCGAAGTGCTCGCACGTGCCGGGCGTCTGCTTCAGATCATCTGACGTCACCCCGTAACCGAACGTACAGCGCTTGCGGACGTCATTCTGGAGCTCGAAGTGGCAAGACCCGAAAATGCTGAAGAATGTGTTCCCCACGGGAAGGCCCTTGAGGGCCCCGTATTTTGGCCGTTCCCAACCAGGGGGTCCCCAGGACTGGTGATACAGACCCCCGAACAGTTTCCTCTCTTTCTGGTCCCGGCCACGGTTCCACGCTCCCGAGACGCCAGTCTCGTACTTGTTGCGGTAGTGCGTGTCGGACAGGAAAGCCTTCAGGACCGTCCGATTGGTGAACCAGCCCATCCGACGGTCGGGGTTGAAGTGGATCACGATCGGCGCCTTCTCCGCTATGTGACGCAGGACGTTTAGCTGGTCTTCATCGAAACCCAGTTTTGCAAACCTCTTTCTGAGACGCGGCAAGGCGGCATCAGACGCTTCCTTCGCGCGCCGTTTCGAGTCGCGCATAACGTTCACCTGAGTCTCCGAAAGGCGACCCCATCCCTCTAACTCTAGCGCTTCCCTCTCAGAGGCAGGCAACTTGTCCTGCCACGTCGTGGTTCCGTTTTCCTGTCCCAAAGCTTGCGTCGGCGAGCCGTCTTCCCTCTTCCCTGGAGTAGCCGGAAGGGTACCCATTCCCGCGCTCTTGCGAGAGTTGGTGGGAGTGGGTTGACTGACTTCTGATCGCACAATGATGGCTCGCTCCGTTCCAGGGGATTTGCCGGACTGCTCACGAAACAGCCCATGCTTGAAGGAGGGCCGCTTGAGGTCTAACCTGAGTGGCCCTTCGCCAGTACTGATACTTGAATTGTTCTCAACAGGATGCCTGCTACCTGCAAAGAGGAAATGCGTGCACATTGAAGCACCCTTTCCACGTACGTCAGCTATCTGCTCAGGATGCAGAGTACCTTTGCAGGAGTCTGAAAGATTATCATGATGATGATGATGACGAGTGGTTTTGTACTTGGAATCTTCTAGGGTTGGCACTCCTCATGGCTGCGACACCGCAGCGGCGAACTCGGGAACTTGCAAACCGACAAGAAAAAGGCATGGCATTCATCAATGTAGGCTACATCTGTTGTACTGATTCCTATCACCAATTCACAAGCTTACTGAAGCAAGTAAATGTGTTTGACAGTATTTAGATGCGTTACGACGTCGTTGCTCAATCTGGGAGCAGAACCCGCTCCCAGTCTTTGTCAGATTCTCCGCCCCTAATGGAAAGATCTTCTTTTTCTGTCAGCAATATAGAGATACAATTCCCCTTACCTTGTGGAGCCATTGACGTCCACTTGACATTGGGGCAGGCACTTTTGTGTGCACCGACAAGAAACTTTGCTGCTCCCCTGTCATGACTTGCCTACCTATCGCACAGACAGCACTGAGTGTCTTTTCACCCTGCAAATTGCATTGAGTATCGTCTCGTTAGCAACCAATTCCAGAGAGGTATTGTCAGACTTGTGAGCATGTGTGCTGAACAAAACCATCTCCTTACCTTGTTCGACTTGTTTGAGCCCCACTTCCCGGCTCCACATTGGTCAGACTGATTTGGAGCAATATTGTCGCACTGCAAGCTGCTAAGCCACCGAACTCCAGCTTAAAAAGTTTGCTCAAATCCTGGTCGACTGCTGCTTTTGACATTCTATGAAGGATTTAATGACTGCATTCGAACGTTGTATACAAGAGAAAAGCGGATGCAATCAACTAGAATGTAGGGGTCACTCTAAGAGAAGCCATTGATGTGGAACAGTAGGCGTCTACATTCGAACAAGGTGTCCTAGATATGTCTGACCGCTTCACAAACGTGACTCTCCATGTTCCTTGTTCCGCCAGGCAAGCTGACCAGCAAGTCATCGCAAATGAGCGGACTCAGCAGGCTTAGACTTTCTGAGTCAGCACACTGTGCTCCGTTCCGCTCTTGATCCGGCCCGGATCCGGGACGCCCTTGCGGAAGTCCGTACCTATGCTGGACAATCAATCTTACAGCAATCTTACTCAGGTACAACAGGGCGCACCTGAACAAAGTTACGCCGACCCTCCCTCCGGGTGCTAGAACATAGTCTGGTAGATCGACTAGCGTACCACGGGGGTGGGAGCCAAGATTCGGGCGAGGTGCGAACGGCTTTTTTCAAGACATCCAACGTTCAGATATTTTGGAGTCAGAAAAACAATCCGCAGTGGCCCATCCACGAGCGCCAGCGTCAGAACGCGGAGCGTCAAATACTGCTTTGAAAGGATTGCAGCGTCTTTTCTTGAAACTTGAACGGTAAGACATTTCTTTGGGTCTGTCGTACGCGTGCAACATGGCGGGACGAGTCGAAGGGTCAAGGTGTGTGATCCGTGATTTCGAGGTTCACGGATAGAAAAGAGAAGGTTTTTCTGCACCTCAGAAAAGAAGAGTTTGTTCAGATGAGGAAGCAGATGGAGGATGTTACCTCGCTCACAAGCTGGCAGTTTGACTCAAAGGTTCTGCCAGGCAAATATCAGTGTCTGTTGGAAAGAGCGCTTTGATACTCAAGGTGCACGTCTAAGAACTCCAGAAGTGTGGATTGCACTCCTTAACAATGGGCTTGTATTCGAGAGTCTTCTCAGTCTTGCAGGTCCGACCAACTTCAGGAGCGGGTTACTCAGGCACGGAACAGGCTTCTTCATTCCACGTTCGCGATAACTGCAATGGACCTAGCATTGCTTCCCGCTGATATCGTCTCGCATCATGATGATGTCGCATCCTTTGTTTGCCCCTTTGCAGAGAGCTGGTGCTTTGAGGACGTTTTGAGCGCGAAAGCCAACACTTGCTACCGATCATCGGTCACACTTTCGAGCGTCCTATTTCAGAGGATGGGCTGTTTCGTAAGCTGTTCGGGGGAAAGCTCCCGCAACGGAGTGCGCCATCATCTTGCGAACAGAACTGAATCAAAACCACACTTAACAATCGCAAGAACAACGTCAAGGGCAACGGAACTGCAATTTTTTCCGGCTGCTCTGGAAGAAATGAATAACGGCTCGCCCACGCAAGCCTCAGGAGGAGATGCACTTTGGCAGAAGCGTTTGTCTCTTTCTAAGAAATGAGCGCTGGAATCAGAGTGATGGAGTCAGCTTCCGGAAACCGAGGTAAATTCAATGCGCGACGCGAAGGAGCCGTCGTATGGCGCCTTGCCGCGTCTCAGAAACAGGGCGTCTCGACCTGAACCGGGAGCGAATTGGAGCATCTCGCTTCTTTAATCTGGCAAATCAACCGGGGCTTTAGTAGGCCCCCGGTTCAAGGTGGATTCGCTGATGATAGAGATTCGGTTCGGGACTCAGAACGGCTCCGAATTGCGAGTTCCAGTTCTCTGTGAACCGGCCTCCAACCGGGGCCCATATCCGGTTCGTCCGCCACTTTTCGGGCCCGCGAGTTGCTCCGATTTGGCTCCTATGAGGAGGCAACGCTCCCTAGGTATTAGGGAAAGGTTTGCGGCTCTTGGCTTTTGCAAAGACCGTTACATGCACCGATCGCTATCGACTTTTAGCATGATCAGCTTTCGATACCTCAAGCTCACTTCACCTAACACAGAAAGCCTTTTTGCTCATGAAGGGCATTTAAACAGACACATACGGTAGAACTTGAAGGGCACTTCAGCAAGCAACTCCGGGGGAGCCGATCGGCGAGGCCGGCTTGATTCGAACGTAAGCGCCCCGGCCTCGACATGCGTGGCCGGATCGAGTAGGCAGTCGAAGACGGCGGTTGAAAACAAGTATAAGCCCTATTAAATCATGCATGCCGGGCTACTAATGGATTGGCTAGAGCATGGCCTTATGCTTGCAACGGGATGTAAAATCCAGTCCAATCACTATACCAGTGCATGTGCCGCAGAACTTGATGGCTCCATATTCAAAGCTACCAATACTTTTTGATAGTAATGGTCTTGACTCGGTCGCATAAATAGTTGGGCGGGTGGCCTATCTTGAAACTCCGACTAGGCTAAGAATCAATTCAGGAAGCATTCTACCTCATTGCTTAGCTCCTTGTCAGCAACGTAAGTACCCCAAGTACCCCGTCACCGTTTCACTTTGACCCCCTTCTACTCGAGCGCTGTGTCTGCGCTTCGCAAATGATCAATCAAGTGATGACTCCTTAGCTATACCTTGTGATAGCTTGACCGTGTGACTAAAATACATCTCAAGCTCATGGTTAATTGAGAAACTCATCTGTACGCGAAGCTGCTTAAAAACCACGGATGGTGATCAGAGCACGAAGAAACACTGTGCTATTTTGACGTGCTTGTGGCGACGGGCTGCTTCTCTTTGGCCGCCTCTTTCTCCGCTTGAGATAAGAGGCGCCCTTTCTCCCGCTTTTCCTTCCGTTCGCTGTACCTATCGACCAGAAAGGCTGCATGTTCCCTTGTCAACAGCGTAAACTTATGGAACTCTTCTGCGACGTCGACAACTCGATCCCGCAAGCCGCTAGCTTTCATACGGCCCCGCTCGTCGAACTCCGTCCACGCCTTGGGAACCGACGACTGATTGGGGACGACTATCATGCGCATCCACCGGCCTAGCACCCGGAGGGTATTAACGACGTTGAAACTTTGGGAGCCCCCGTTCACCTGAAAAATGGGGACGAGACAACTCATTATTTTGAGCTCATTACGGACTTGGCGCCTAAATCTGTACCAACTGAAGCTTGACACTAGATCCAAAACAGACATACGGTCTCAGCATTTGGAAAAGGTTCACGAGATACCAATCGAGAGCGTTGTAGATGGGTACGAAAAACAAGCTCCCCTCCCCTGATACCGGGTACTACGCAGTAGGGGTTCCTTCCACGATCGGCTGGCCAGTGAAGAGTCTATTAAGATAGCTGGTAAGATTACCGCTGATCGCCCCAGGGCTCAACCGAGTCTCCCGTCTTCGAAGTTCCCAATGAAGCAACCAGAGAATGACCTTTGCACGAGCCCCTCAGTCAATCCGTCATCTTTGGTCCGCGGAAACAACCTCTAAATAAGCAACTCACGAAACGACACTGCCTGAGTAGCCAAGGAAAGCACAGAGAGCTGAAACACCAACCAAGCCGAACCATACCTGGGCGATGCAAAGCGTGCGTCCCTGCGTGGGGCGCACGGAGCCCAGGTTGAGCGGTATCCAGTCAATCTGGTTTTTGAAGACGGCAGTGATGGTGCCGTGCTGCTCCGGGCAAACCCAGACATGGCCTTCGGACCAGACGGACAGCTCCCGGATCTCCAACACTTTGGGGTGAGCGTCCGAAACTTCGTCCTTCATGGGGAGGCCTCGGGGGTCGAACACACGGACATCGCAGCCTGGAATTAGGAGAAAGGTTTTGTAACCTTTAAAGGAGGGAAAGTGGAGCAATGCCGGAAACTCTTGCGGCAAAAGGTTTTTGGTTCTTGTGGGAACGGTGAGGGGACCTCGGGAACTTGTCTCAGAAACGTTTCGCTTGTGCCCGCCCGAACCGCAGAGAACATAACGATTGTCACAGAGAATGTCTGCATTGCATTGCAAATAAAGAGAACGTACTCTTGGAACCTTTCAAGAGAATGGTATTAGAAGGTAACAAAGTGGTCAGAGAAAGCACAGCAAAGCTTTCAAACAGCAGAAGTCGGACCGGGTTTGCAAAGATGACACCCGAACATGAGACGAGCCATCTTTTTCTGCCTGGAAATTTGACTACATCAACAGAGAACTAACCAACGGTGGCCGCTCACCTAGCAAGTCGAGGATTCGGGCAAACTCATACGCGAGGAGGCGCGAGTACGATCGTTCTCGGAGGGACCCATACAGGACGAGGATCTTTGGGGGTGTCGTGATGAGCTGGCCGGTTGGCTGGAACCCCTTGGCTCCATCCAACTCCAAGTCCTTAACCCAGTCAGAGGCGCTCTCCTCCTCAGCCAGCCGAAACACTTTGTACGCGGCCTCTGGAACCAACTGCACAGAGAACACTCAGGTCAATGTTATCCTGAGATTGCTCTTCAGTCCATTTTGCAGAGTCCGTGCTTGTGGGTAGGTCTGCTGTAAGGAGGATCTGTCAGAACGCAAGGATGGAGAACGGGGACTTCTGGCAGACTCCCCAGGGGCCCCTGACCCCTTCAGTTCCATTCTTTGTTTTTAAACCCCTTTGATCGACGTCCATATATATTGGATTCCACCAACCCAGACCGTCAATTCTGGGGGGCAAAAGCGAGGAGGGGTCTCTCATAGCGGCTCGGGAGTCCACGTTCTCCCTCTTTCTGTTCTGTCACTTGGGCCCCGAAGTCAGCCAAGCTACTGCAGAAACTAGGCAGTTGATCTAAGATGCACGGTATGCCAGCACAGCCCAACCTTGCTTCCCAATGGTTTATCTTGGACAGACTCGTCTTTCCGGAATCGACCAGAGCCTGCGATCTTCTTTCCAGCATAGCACGAGAAAAGAACGAGCGATAGGATCAAAAGTTGATACCTCCAACTGGCAATTGTCAAAGTGAAGGGGTATGGGCAAGAAAGTCACGGGCTTGATGTGCAACTCGAGTCAGCACTACAGCCAGAAGAACAAAGTGAATTTTGCCGGCCTCCTCCTGGATCCAAGCCAGTGGGCCCTTGCCTAAGTTGGGATCTGTGTAGGTTCAAACTCTTCAACCAAAGTGGAAAGAGCAGAAAGCATTGGTTGTTCACAGAGTACTACAATCAAAGAACGGTTTTGCAGAGATGGCTTTCAGTCAACTTGCCTCTTAGTGAAGCAACCCCGGAAAGGTGCGGGCTTTGTCAAAACTAGAACAAAGCAACAATCCAGGTCATGACTATGATAAAGATTGGGTTGCAACATCTTGTTCTGCTTGGTACATCTGACTTGACCTACCGTATTGGCGCCTGCATATGGTGCTCCGTTTGCAACTCGGGCCGCGACACCATTTGCTAGCGCCACTCCTCCATCAACCTGTGCCGCTGACCCCTCCGGCTTGACTGCGTTCGGGGTCATTGCAGAAAATGGACGCACCAAAATGCTCTTGTGTAGAATGATTCTGCAAGGAAACCAGCCTTTGTCAATGAAGACTCACTGGAGCTGACGTCTCTCAATTCTTTGGGATCTGCGTTTGTGAAAGATTCTACTGAGAAAGCTTATAAGTTTTCAAGATTGCTGTTCCTTTTAGCTGTTCCCTATTTGAGACTTTTACACGGCTTAACTCTGGCCCCTTAATATGACTACGAAAACGCTTTGCCTGAGCACGGATGAAAAGCGTCTTCCAAGCTATTACGGACGATAATCGCCAAACAAAACCATATCGTGATGTCTTAAAAAAGCACTACCACCACCTTAATCGTATTCCAGCGCTGCCAAAAAGCAGACATAACTGATCAAAAGGAGGGTGTCCAGAAAGTTTGACACCTTGAAACAGTGCGTTAACAATCAGGATTGCGCCTGCTGGTGACTAAATTGCTACATGTCGGGCCCTAGAAGGATGTAATGCTCTTAGATGCGGCGTCAAATATGGCCCCACAGGCCCATGCCTTGATCAGCACGGGCTTTTGAAAGATCAACATCAAGCAAGCCAACAATCATGTGCGGCGTACCACCACAGTAGGCCCACTGCCTGCCCTGAAAAGACGATCCAGAACCATTTTCAAATTAGAAACAAATCTTCTTTTCGCAACCTTGATGAGGAAATAGAAAGTGCGATCTTGCGCACCACACCGTGCTCGATCAAACAAATCCAAGCTCTGAAAACCAAGCTTATGCTCACCTCCTGATCTGTCTCAAGCCAAAGTGTTCTGCTCCGATTCTCAACGATGAGTACGCAATGGTGCGCCTGACAGCGGTAGCCATCAATTTTCCTTGAGCTCCAAGGTACAATTTTATTTCAAAATTGGAGTGCTTGAGAACCCTAATTTCTAGCCCGGGCATGCAAATTCAGACCCCATCTGCAGCGCCAGGTCGGACAGGTACATACCGTTCTTTACTTGAGTTAAGGCTATGGTACCCACCCGGCATTATCACGTGGCCTGAAGGGTGGGTACCGCATACCCGCTTGCAGCAGGATGAGGTACGGTACCTCACCACTTTCGAGTCGCGAAAATGGAACCAATGCCAGGAAGTTCTCCTGCTCATGTGATTGCTTGTTAAGCGTCTTCACAGTGCTCACAAAACTGGAAAGCCATCCGGGCGGCAGCATTGCATTTCAGGCAGTTCTGCAGGACATGCAAGGGGAATACTCTGTGTTGTAATTCACTAGGACTGAAATAGGCGCAGCCGACGTCGAGCTCAGGATTGACAGAGTAGGTAAAACGACCAGTCCACTAGGCAAAATGGCTGGTCAGTTTCAAAGGGAGGGCGGGGAAAACATTCTTGAAAGAGAACAAAACAGTGCGGACCTAATGGAAGCCCTGAGCCGAGTGATGCACCTCAGTCGGCCTTCTGAACGGCACCAGCACCGCAAAGTGGAGGAGCGCAGAAAAGTACCATTGCACGCCAAGCTCGTCGAGGATGTGATAAGTAGCGCCTCTCGGACGTGGTCCAAAGTCCAGCATTGTTTAGAGTCGGAGCAGCGACGGACTCGGTATGGGAGACATGCAAACTTTGCGTCGATAAGCGGTGCACTGGGGACGGAAGCCGGAATTGGCGGGGCGGCTGCTGGGGTCGTCAGTAAAGGGGCTGGCCAGACTCCCAAAGAACCAGGCCTTTCGGGGCTGAGAGAGAATCTCGATGAGAGTGGTGCCGTGGAGAAGCCTGAGTGGACGAGCGAGCAGCAGAAGAGAGGGCGGGAAGGCCGGTTCCTGATCCACGAAGTGCAGATTTTGGACTCCGAGGGGAATGATCTAGAAATGGACCACCCGGAGCTCAAGTCGCTCATCCAAAAGACGATGAAGATATCAAACCGGCCGGGCTTTGCATTCAACGTGAAGGAGGTTCATGAGGACATTGACCGGCTGGGGCGCCTCGGCGTGTTTGAGAACGTGGTGCCCTATACCAAGGATACCAGGGACGGCGTTGTGCTCCAGTTGCATGTAAGTTGCCTGCTCCCACCACCAATTAGAAAACAATTAATCATGTCCATAGTCCGCACTGGTTCTGCGGACGGCAGCAGCCCTCTCCAAGTTGATTTTTCATTAGAAGGACAGACAACTCTTGCATTGAAGAGAGTTAATGCACTTCGACATTTCAGTTGCTTATACTGAAAGAGAACGTTTTGCTCAGAACATTGGAGTTTGACCAAGATTGACGTCGAAAGATGCGACGATGGCCTTGAAGTCAGAACGCGTGAGACTCGTTAACCCCAATGAAGAAACGAGCTTCTGAGAGTCAAAGGGCTTTCATAGATTCAGGAAGCCGGCGCTGAGCCAGCCTTGTCTGAAACGAGGCCGATCAACCTTCGCCAAGCATCGCGGATTATGTTTTTCATTTGAATGGAAACTTTGTTGAACAACAGTACCTGCTGCCAACTGCTGACAATGCAAAGGACCAAGTCTTGAGAAGTGGTGCAATCTAACCATATGTCCTTCTGCTCCGCAGATTGCGCCTCATCCGGTTGTGAGGAAGGTGGTGGTCAAAGGTTCCGACGTCCTGCCAACAAGCCTGATACAGAAAGAGACAAAGCCCCTCATAAGTGAGTCCTTGATTCTCAGTGTCCTCCTCCATTGCAATGCTTACTGCAACTAACGTTGGAACGCAGAACACATAAACTTCTGGCCTGTGGGAGTGCTTTCTGCTTTGCAAAGTAGTCTCATTCCTCTTCCAAAATGCTGATCATCCTCACCAGAGATCTGCCGGTGGCTTCTCATTTTCTTTTCAAACCTCTTGACGGCTTCTCACAGTTCCTGGTCATCTCTTAAGAAAGTACGCTGATGTTACACTCCTCTTTGCCTACGGTTTCTCAAAGCTGCAGGTCATTCTCTATGAAAAACGCTGATGTCACACTCGGTTTCTGGAGACAGTATGCTGACATCTCACTCCTCTTCTCCTGTAGATAAGGTCCTGAACATGAACGAGCTGTATGAGGTCATCGACCGCTTCAAGACGTGGTACATTGACAAGAAGTTCTTTGCGGCTGTCAAGCCCGAGACTTTAGACCCGGACGGCACGCTCACACTGACGGCGCATGAGCCCAGGCTGCGGCGGATCGACGTCAAGGTGCAGAGTGGAGACAAGTAAGTACACTCAAATGCGTTCCGTTTGGATTTTTCCGTTTGTCTCAGTATCTGTGTTTTGTGATGAATGCCACTCTATTCCACTGTACGTGAAGAAGATTTGTTCAAACATGGATAGTCTGATTTGACCCGAGCGCAGTCGGTTCGCCATTTGCTCCCAAGTGCAGTTTGGATTTGATCGCACCTGTCGATCGTCCAATCAGTCAAGGAGAATCTGCTTTTGTGTTCCTCCAAGACCCCTGACACAGTCGGGGCTTGATTCAAGATGTAAGCGGCCGGCCTTACTTGTTGATTCTGGAGGATCGAAGTAGTCGTAAGAGCGAATTGCTGATGTCTGCGCACTGCAACGCGGATAAGGTGGAGGTCACAGAGGACACGAGACTCTCCTCTATCTGGAAACTTTAAGTGAAAGCGAGCATACTTGAGGACTAATTAAGGAAGCAGTGACTTCTTCGTTCTCCATCCCGGCAAGAGGAAGCCCAAAAAGGGGGTGGAAATCGTTGTATCCTATCAAGTAATGAAACCTTGCGTACATCTCTTTACTGCACGGGACAGGAAACATATTTTATCGTGGTTGACGTACCTTAGGCCACAATCATTGTAGAGGGATTTCTCACCCCGCAGTCCAGAGGGGCTACACTGAGGTGTGGCAACGCCGTTCTCAGACGAGATTCTCGGAGATCCTCACCTCGCATGCAGCACACACATTCTTTGAACCTAGTCAACGTACTCCCCGGTTAGGAATTCCAACAGTTTTTTTTTTCCCCTTTTTTAAATTGCAGCCCCGACAAGGTGGGGGGCTACACGAAAATGTCGACGATCAAGCGCAACCTGATCCTGAAGGAGGGCCAGCTGATGAACGGGGAGACCCTGCGCGAGAACAAGCAGCTGCTGCACTCCATGGGCATCTTTGCGGACGTCAACATCATCCCGACCGAGGTCTTCGACGGGGGTGAGTGCCACGTGTCGGCTCATGACTGATTGCTCATTTGACTTGTTCTTCTTTCGGAGACAAACGTAAGAAGCAGAGCAATCGGGTCGTGAAGGGAATGAAGAAGCCGGTTCGATGGCAGCTCTGGGGGCTCGAAGTCCGGTTCAAGGACGAGTGACTATTTTCATTCTGACGGAGTTCGTTGTCAATGTTATGACTAGGTTGTTATGGTCAGACCGACACGCAGACTGGGCTTAAATTGTCGGGATTCGTGATTGTGGAAAACTTCCATTTGGCCTTACATGTAGCACCGCATTAAAACAAGTCCGGTTTGAGTTGTGGGCGGAGATACATCCATGGCATCCACACGCCTCCACTTTCCCTATAGACGAATTTAGCGTCCGCGGGTCACGTTTCATGTACCAAGCTCCTTCTGCAGAAACAAAACAGGCTTTTGCAGAAAGTAGGTTAAGTCCCGTCCCACCCCCCCCCGGGCTGACCCCGGCCCCCCCCCGGTTGCTCCACACAGAGAATGGCGAGCCTGATGCGGTGTTCCCTTGGGAGGGCGAGGGCATCCCGGGGGGGTACCAGCTGGCGCTGCGCGAGCGCTACAACGGCAAGAACAACCGGGGCTCGGTACAGGTGGCGGGGGGGCTCAACGGGGCGGGGTACGTGTCACTCCCTGCCGTAGTGTTTTGAAGCCCGCCTCTTTTCCCCCCCCGGTTTGTGCAGCCCGCGTGGCGCAGGAAGCGACCGTGTATCTCGTGGAGAAAGCGGCCGCGAGCAAGCCGTTCAGCGTGCTCAACAACTTTTCCGGGGGGGTCTCGCTCAGCGTCCTGAATCAGTGAGTGCCGGCTCGGGTTGGGGGGTGGCCTGCTTGGGGGTTGCTTGTTGTGATGATCGACTTATGCGGTGGCGTGTTGCGTTGATGTCCGTCTGCGGAGCTGACTTTGTTCCGTGCTGACGCTGGGAAAGGAGAGAGTGAATATACTTTTGTCATCCAGCATCCTGCAATCGTGGGTGGGACATATGTAAACGCCCGACAACACTGTGAGGGGGACAGACCTTTAGATGAGACGAAATAGCGATGATAAGGTCGAAAATGGTGTATAGCTATAGCTTCTGCCTCGACTGCGACAGAGAAGGTCGAGGCGCTCTGAAAAAACATCTCTTGCGACGCGTCTGGCGGAAGCTCACGCCTTTTACGATCCGGCACTCTATCTACTTTGGACGTTCGGGGTCTCTTTATTGTCTTAATTGTCTGCATCATTGGTCGAGAAAGAAACGCACCTTCCGTTTGATCTGTCTCGCTTTGTCGTTCATCTTCGAGCCGGAGTCATGTGTGGCTGCTTGACCCATGCGAATGTCCCGTCCTGACAACCGCCTAGTGTGTGATTTTTCGAGCAGTGCTGCGTCCCGTTGCAGGTCCCTTCGACTTCGACATCGGCGACGTGGACAACATAATGGGCAACGTGTATCTACTGGATCGTTTGCTTCTAACCTACACGCTAACACGAATTCTTTAAGGACCCAAGGAACCTTCTTAAAATCTACCGGCGATACAACGAAGTGGCGTCTTTCCTCACGAAACACCTTTTCCTTCGGGAGACTCGCTCTCCCCTCGCCCGACCAGATGACCACTCTCGACCAGCAACGCGCCCTCCATCGGTTTTCTCTTCCAATTTTAGCCACTTTTCCGCTTCTAGGCGCCCCATTCCCTTTAGCCCCCTATTCGTCTTGGCCCCCAATGTGAATCCACCCAAATTCTGGTTTCGTCTCTCCCGCTTTACCCAATCCCTTGTTGTGCTCTGAACGTTCTTGTTTTTCCATGGCGGCGACTTTCTGTCGAATCTCTCCTTCTTGGCGGTCTGGACTCACGCGGACGTTCTGCTCTCACCGCATTGCCTTTGACAACCTCCTCGCAACTTGTTTTTCTCACATCCCCCGTTTTTTTCGTACCAGCGACCTACCATCGCGCCTCTCCTTGTCTCCATTATTTTGACGGACCTTCCGCTCTTCTACGTTTGTATCGGATGCTGGCCCCTACCCGACTCTACCCCCACGCTTCTTATTCCACTTTGAGCTGAAACCTGCTAGCTTTTCTTCTACAGCGGCGACTTTCTGTCGGGCCTTTCCTTCTCTTCGGCGTGGTCCCACTCCAACCTGTTCGGCGAGGGCAAGCGGTTGCGGCTAGAGGGCGAGAAGGGCGCGGGCATCTTTAAGTGCGAACTCGACTACCTGGACCCCTGGCTCGACGGTGACAACAAGCGCACGGGGCGCAGGATACAAATACGGGTGTGTGAGCGTTTCGTGTTCCAGATTGACCGTTTCTTGGCTGGGCCCTTCTTTACCAGTCCGCAAAGAGCACCTTTGGGCCATGCCAATAACGCAAAGCGATGCACATTTCAGGTTAATCCACTGACTGACAGACCTCTGTTCACAATCAGTGAGTATTCTGTAAGTCATTCGGATTATCCTGACTGGAGCGAACAGTCAGCAATTGACGAATTTGAAGCTCCATTTTAGAAGACAGACGAGCTTATTGGTTTGAAGGTTTTTGAGGGAGCTCTTTGACGCAACGCTGCCTGAAGGAAAAGTTTCCTTTGTAATTCATCCTTCCCAAAGTCGAACCAAATGACGCACATTCTGGCCCCATCAGCGATCTCCGGCATGCCAGCATCTCCTCCCCGCCTCGATCCCCCATGTCACTAAGATAAGGCATTGACGACGACGACGAAGTGCATTTGTTTGCAGATCCCCTTACCTGCCGGTGCCGCTTTTCTACGCAGGATAAAAGAAGCTGTGGACCACGTTTTTGTCGTGCAACGGCCGCTCCCTTCGACTTTGGCTCTTTGACGTGCTGACGTCAGCATCCTTCTCTGTCGTTCCAGAATCTGAAGACGGTGGACCACATACACTGTCCCAAGCCGGAGGACATGGCGGGCGACCCGGGGCGGACGGGGGGCAGTCCCGCAATTGCCAAGCGGCTGGCGTGCATTGAGTACTCGCGGCCGCTGCGGCCAGAGTGGTTGGGGCGGGCGGGTATCCAGTATCAGGTGCGTTTTCCGAGTGCATAAGATACGGGCCGATGCCGTTGGGGCAGTGAGCCTGTAGAGACGGGCGAGGCTGGGGTCGTTCCGTACGAACCCAACGGCTCATCAACAATGCAAAGCTTGGAAGGTGCCGTACGCTGAAGAGAATATCCAATCTCTGGAAAGGCTCTGTCTGACTTGCAGGGTTCAACCGATTGAATGCTAGCGGTGAATTCATACAGACGGCGTCGGATCATCCGCCTTTCAAAAAGTTCACGGGATAGACCCTGTTGAGGATCTTTGAAGAGGCCCCCACTTCGCTAGTCCGTTACTCTAGTTCACCGACTCTCAGCAATGATGTAGTGGCGCGAGAAGTTTTTATTTTCTGTGTTTTGCCTGCGTGTTGCTGGCAACGTATCTTGCTTCTTGTCCCTAAAGATAGAGGTCGGGCAAGGCCTTCGGACTAAGGTGTGATGCAGGACAGATGTGATGTGTTGCCACAAAAAGTTGTCTTCAAGGTGGGCAACCTCTTTCCCAGGACGATGAGTCTGTCTGACACGAGTGTGCGCGCGTTGTTAAATCCAAGTGTGCCCCAAAGGCCGAAGCCGGTCTGACGTGCCCGCATTGTGTCAATGCAGAGCGCCACCCTGAAGGACGACTTTGGGGAGACGCAGCTGTTGGACATGTACGGCAGCCCGCTCACCTTCAGGCAAGTGGCTTCACAAGGCACCTTCCTCCCGTTCTCTTTCATTTTAGCTTGACGTGCTCTATCTACGTACTTAGGTATACCTTCCGTTCTTTCCATTTAAAAATGAAAGTGCTCTTATCCTATGTACTTACCCTTGTGTCGACCAATGTATCCGCCAGAGCTGAACCGAGGCTCAGTCTATGCGGTGTGGGCGGATGCATCGCGTGTGCGCCAGAATGTCGAGCCTGCAAATGAGGGCCTAGGAAACAAAAAATTAGAAACCTTGACAAGCTGTCGGCAAACTTTTGGGCATAAGACCACCCGCTGTGTTGTCTTGACAAGGCAACCTTTTTCGAAAGCGAAGAGTCACGAGAAGCAGTGGCTGGAGCCGATCTCTGCTTTTCAGCCATTCTCGACCTTACACCGGAAGAAGCCGTCGGATGAAGCTAAGAAGCAGGTTGGGACGACACGATTGCTGGTTGGCAATTTCTTCACTGATATACTCGTTCCCGTGGTGCAGCGGAAAGCCGCGGGATGATGCCTTGGTGGTGTATGGTAACCTCTCGTGGAACACACAGGTGAGCAACTGCGGCCGTTGCGTTGTGGCGAAGATTTTGGGATTTATCCTAGCTTCGTAAGAGAACGATCTTGCAACAAAGTCTGCAGCAAAGCACTACAGTCGTTCAATCCCTGTCCGATCACGGCCCTCTGAATAAAGCACTGTTGGAACTGTGAAAATTCTCAAATTTTGCGGGAGGGACATTGAGAGGTTTTCAAGTTTGTAAACTCGTCAACTAGGAACGACAACCTGCCGTATCGCCCAGTGAAGGGGAGGTATCAGACTCACAAGCGCGCCGCGCCCGAATGAAGAGCTTTTCATCACAAACTGAACCGTTAAGCCCTAAGAAGGCCCGTATCGCTTCCATTATTCCATAGGCATTCGTGTTTGTCTGCAGTTGTTTCTGAGCATGAAGCAGGGGCTTCCCATCGCGCCCAATTGGCTGTGCTTCAACGAGATGACGGCCAACTGGAAGAAGGGCCTCGTTGTAAACGACTACCTTGAGCTGCAGGCTAGGTGCGTGCTCGAAGGACCTCTAGAAATAAATCACCTTGCAGCATTCCGCAAGCGGCAGCTCTTTGAGTTTGGTCTCTGGTGGGGCTCCCTCGTCTGACCACAGTCGTTTTATGGGTGTTGTTGGTAAGAAGCCTTGGTCTTACTGCCAGTTTTCTCAATCGAGGTGCCGTTGACAATGACACCCAATACAAACCAATTACCATCGCAACTTCCGAGAAGCTAGGTGCAAAATAGCGAACCCTCCATAACACGTTACCGGAGCACATAAAAACTTCCGACACGTGTCGCTTTTCGACTGGTGTCAGGCTGCAAGCGGGGACTGTGTTGAGGGATTTGGCGCCGTACGTCTCATATGAGCTGGGCGGCCCCAGATTGGTGCAGGCCGTCCGGTAAAACCTGCTGACGTAAAAGATTTTGACACTGTCGCCGTTCGAATGTGTGCAGGCTGCAAGCGGGTACCGTAGTGGGCGATCTGGCGCCGTACGACGCTTTTGAGCTGGGCGGGACGGGCTCGGTCCGGGGCTGGCAGGACGGAGAACTGGGGACCAGCAAGTCGCACGTGTCGGGGAGCCTAGAAGCGATCATCCCCGTTGTAAGCCTGACCTACTTATGCTCAAGGATCTTGCATATCTTGCCAGCGTTTTTGAACCAGATTTTGCTGGTTCTGAGTTTGGTTCGCGAGGAAGCCTGCAGAAGACAAAAGCCGTTGCCCAGTGTTCTTAACATATCTTGCACGGTACAGTCGTCTTCGACCAAGCTTGTTGTTTCTGAGGGAATGGGAAGGCCGTTGCTGCTGTCTCACATGACAAAACTGCCAATTACCGGTCCACGGTTTCCAACCTTCTGCAAACCCTGGACAAGGCTCAAAGCGCTGTGCCCAGATTAATGGATCACAGTATGTTGCTTGATTCGCGCTCGTTGTTGTTGAAGACTGCTCCTCACGGAGAACGGCATTTGAGTATTTGACACTATCTTCGGGTTTTCAATTATCAAGTCTCTGATGCTCACTTCCTGGCCCGCTTGTCATGCAGAAGCCAAACCTGTTGGAGGGCGTCCTTTTCGTTGACGCTGCCACGGACTTCGGCTCAGGAAAACATGTGCTAGGTAAGCAGATTTGCGACATTTAAGGAATACGCACGTCGTTTGCACTCGCGCTTTGCAGTCTTGACGTTGGCGCTCAGCCTCCTCCTCTTTGCAGAAGCTTTACGGACAACTGTCTTTGATTGTTTTTCAAATGCAGAGAGTGAATGCAGACGTATGGAAACGCGTTCGAGCAAGCTACTCGGGTCGGTTGCACATGGATCACGTCTGTGCATTTCTGTCAGGGGCGGTTGCTGTGCTGTCCTACATGTGCAGCCCTGTGACCATTCCCGATTCCTCAAGTTTCGTTTTTGCAAAACATCCGACCAAACCTTTTCCGTTGATTGATATCTCTACAATCTCGATTGTGAAACACCTCTCAAATCGTTTTCTGTCGATTGATGCAGGGGATCCTGCCGGGGTACGAGGCCGGCCAGGCAAGGGGTACGGTTTCGGCGGAGGCGTTCGGGTGATGTCACCGATTGGACCGATCCGGTTAGAGTACGGAGTGAATGATAGGCTTCAGGGGCGATATCATTTTGGACTGGGCTAGAACTGTGATGGTTTCTAAGCAAGACGGGATTCAATGCGTCCACTGCGAGAACCTAGTGACTAGAGGACTTGAAGAAACTTCGGGTTGTTTGCTTGATTCCCTTTCATCACCTGCTTCAAGCGCTGAGTCATTTCCTGTCTTGTCGCATGATGTGCGACGCTGAATGCTGAGGCCAATCTGGTTCATTTGGGTCAGCACTATTGCCACCTGTCATGCGTCATGAAACATCATTTGGGGTCATGTCTGTGCAAATCCATGTATTTCTGCTGATTAAAGTAGATTCCATGGAATGCGCCCGTTTACCAAACTTGCCGATGCTGCAGTGGTGTCAGCGCCACCTGCGTTAGTATACAATTCGTGTGGCTCACTGGCCGCTGTTTCATTGGACTGCACGCGCAAGAAATTATATGTGCTGCACATGGCCCAACTGACCGCTTTTATATCCCGTGGGACCCGGGCCGACTCCGAGGGATCATTGCATCCGGGTTTGACGGCAAGTGTTTAAATATAGTCGAGAGAGTCGATGATTACACCCGCATGCAACTTCATGCTCCCTCTGCTTGAAACAAGTATCGTATCGCTCACGAGAGTCCATGCATAATACCAAATCAGGACTGTCCGAAACATTGCGATCGGATGGGACCGCCCATCAATCCTTTGGATCAGCGACCCTTAGTGCAAACCTCCCCCTCAAAGAGACTCAGTTTTTGCATTGAATTTGACAGGGACATAAACACCTTTCCTGAAAACGTTAATCTGATCGACGTCCTGGACTCCACCAGTTGACCTTCATTGAGCTCCCGAAGATATTACAACGTCAGACCCACCCAGTAATACTGTAGACCATTTCCTTTGACGCCTGATCATACCCACTCAGCACTTCCGTAGACCATTCTTTTTGATGTTTTTTTTACCCACTCAGTACCACCGTAGACCATTTTTTTTCGATGGTTTTTCCAGACCCACTCAGTACTACTACCGTAGACCATTCCTTTGGACGCTTTTTCAGAACCACTCAGTACTACCGTAGACCATTTCTTTTGACGTTTTTTCTTACTCAAAACCACATGGAGTTGAGGTTGATTCTTTTGATCCAAACTAGCTAGAATTGACCCATATAAGAGCGGCAACCTACTTTGAGCTGTCCTAGCTATCCCGTACAAGATGCAAATCCCAACTTGCTACCAAATCACTCAAGCGGGTTCCTTGACCTGGCCACTGTTTACAAAAACGCAACCACTTCAAAACCATGAGAAACCACAAATCTAAAAGAGTCCCTAAGTAGCAACTTATGCCGTTCTCCTTGCCTGGGAGTGTCGTCCAATCTCAGGCACACATAAAAGCATTCCTCCCTTTCCCAACCAGCCGGCAAACGGCTGACTTGGTGACGGGAAGCTCATAGTCGGCCGTCGAGAAGAGACGGCGAGAGGAAGCAACCAGTGGATCCACGACCAAATTTTCCGGCACCTGAAAGAAGGAGGATGACAGTGGTGTTGAGTTGCAAGCATGCGTCTGTTAGTAAGTACCCAAACGAGTGCAGAAGGCTATTTCAACGAGATTTTCATGTCAGGGTCTTAGGTTTTAGAAAGGTTCAGAAGAGGCTGGGGCTTTCAAGACCAAACGGGGCGCACCAGAGATGCGACTCATTGAGTACGCTCTTGCGAGGATCAGGCACCAACAAGCAGAGCGCGCCAACAGAGCCGGAACAAGTGAAGCTCTTCTATTTGCAGTCCTCCCGTATCTACTGATAGAGCGCATCGTGACACGTGTCCGCACCTCGCCGAAGCGGCTGAAGCCGCAGTCCGCTGACGTCAGCCCCGAGGTGAGGTAGTCGTCATCGGTGCCTTCGACGTACTCGCGGTGGCGGAGCCCCTCGAGCGTGCCCATCGCCAGCCGCTCGTCGACCGCTCCGGGGGCGAACATTTGCCCCAGGAACTAGGAAGGGGAGAAAACGGTACGGTTAAGTTCAAGAGTTCGGACGGCGAATACTGAGCCCAGGACCTAGGAAGGGGCGTCCGCCCCAAATGATTTTCAGGAGCCTCAAGAAATCTTCAGGGATACATCAAACGCGGAGCAGTTTGCAAACAAGGTGAGGGGCAATTATCTGCATGCCAAGAAAGAAAGAGCCGGAATCAAGGCTAGAATCGACGGGCAGCAAATAGACATCCCACTGGCAAGAAAAGAAGCAACCCCGAGGAGAGTGCTTTACCCCGTGCACGTTTGCTGTGTTGGCGATGGCTTTAATGTCGAAGTTGAGGAAGTGGACGGGCGGGTCCGCAATAAGCTCCTTCTCGACGTCGCTCACAACCTCCATCTCCAGGAGTCCGGCAACGGAAACGGACAGGGCGTTGGCGCGATCGGCGGAACGGCGGATCCGAGAGGTGCCGTCAGGGCTTGTCCACTGATTATCGGGGCCCTGCAGGATCAGGTTCAAGGTTCGAGGTTCCCATAACAATTGTCCAATGTCACTTCTGAGTAACAAAACTGCTATTTCATCCGCTTGCTGACGTCGTCTGCTCGATGCCTGGGGAAGTAAGCAATCAACAAGATGGATTTTGAGCGGAGCCTTCGTGAACACGGATGTATCGGACAGAAGCGGATGGAAAGAAGGTTTGAGCTTGGATTTGGAAACGTACTTGTGAGACTGACTGGTGGTATCAATGGCATTCTGCTTGTGCTACGTGCAGCTAACAAATATCCAGGACTAATAGACTGTGATGGCGTTTAGGAAATAATCGATCGAAGTATGTTCAAACTTGTTCATCACACTCCCTGCGGGTAGGCAAAACTGAAAACCCGCTTGCAACTCAAAATCTGATTTGAACGGATGACCAGCATGCTGTCATTCAACTTACGTTGACGGCAGCGGTGACGTCATCCCCCTCGAAGGTGACTTCAAAGGGTGCCTCTCCGGCGCGGTCCAGATCGGTGTTCAGGACGATGGCGATGCTCTTTTGCTCTCCCCTGTCGTCAATGTACAGGATCCCCAGCCCGTCCATCCACGTGCCCTCAAAAAGGTTCAGTCCGTCGTCTTCCGGACGCTCCAGAATGCGGGCGTCCGGTGCCAGGGAGAACATGTGTACCGTCAACTGGAAAGCAAGAAGAAGCAATGACTTTTTAGAACTACTAGGGTTATGGTGGGTACGGGAGCGGAGTAGGTAGTTCTTATAGGTTGGGCTTTGAAGTTTGGTTTGAGCTTACTATTTCTAAGTTCTACTAATCCTAAATTGTTGCGACATAGAAAGAAGCAATTACCGTAAGAGCCAGATGAAGCTGCCACCTATGAAGAGGTGTCTATCTGTGTGGTTCAACGGCTTTGCAGCGAGCCTGATATTGCGATGAGAACTTCTCGCTCGCTCCAACTCAGCATGTGGCTTCCGTAGAGCAACAAACGACTTCAAAAATTCATAACTTTGGTTGGAAACCTCAAAGAACAGGCTTGCAAGCTCCTCGAGTAACAAGCTCAAGCGATTATCTGCCACGCCATACGAAGCTTTCGAGAATAGGAAAGATACACACAAACGGTTGCTCAGTCCAGATTCCTTCCTATCAGCTGGCCAGTCGCCGGTACCTAAAGCTGTCGCCAAAATCGAGCATGGCTCTTTTGATGTCTGCAAAGGGCTTTCGTAGCTGACAATTGAAGCTCTAGATAAGTTACTCCGAGCAGATAACAATGTATGAGAAGACAGTTTGGCTGATCTGCTGAAGTTTGTAAGGTGCTCATTTGAGAAGGATTATCCGGATCCGCCTCTCTTGCCAAAAGCTCCAGAGCGTTCAGTTACAAACGTGCGCCAACAACATCAGCCTTCGAAAATAAACATCTCTAGCGGAACAGCTGAACGAGTTGGTGGTGCTCACCGCAAGTCTTGTGTCTGAGACCATGCAGTAGCACTTGTTGTTTCTGCCGTGAAAGTCCCACTCCAGGACTTTGCCGTCAGGGAACCCTTCCAGCCGGTAATGCGGATCTCCATGGCCAGAGCCACCTATAGGAATGACCAACGTCAGCTTGTTCTAAGCAAAGGATTTAAAACAGAAGCTTGGTTGATCAGGACCTTTCAGGACAAGTTCCAGCATAATCATTCAGAAGACCTGTTTGCAGGATTGGAAGGTTTTTTTCTTTTCCTTGACGTTGAACCATGCTCTTTCTTCTACCCTGAACAAAGAATTGACAAAGTTGTAAAAACCGTTTACATACTGTACTCAAAGATCAGGAATTTGGCTCTTTTGATGCACGTTAAATAAGACTTCTTCTCAAAGCTTGCCAGCTTATAAATTGCAAGGGCTGGAAACCCGTTCCAGGGGTTTGAATTAGTTGGACAACAGAGTCGGCTCCTTGGCTAGAAGGCTCCAACATCAATTTCTTTTGAACAAACTCGGTTTCTTTTGAACAAACTCCGGCTTATTGAAGCTTGAACAAGCATTCTTTAATGAGGCGACTTTCGTAGACTCATCCAAGGAAGGACGAACATGGTCTACTCTAGCAGGTGAAGCTCCTTACAAAGACAAGGAGATAACCAGTCACGCTAGCATGAAAGAAGTCGAATCAATATTGACGCAAAGCAATCTAGGAAGGAGAGAAGCACTTACTCAGACAGAACTGGTTACTGGCCCCATAGCAGCACGTTCCATCCTGTGCATCCCCCATACAAGCTCCCGTGCAGCAAAGACCTCCGCATATGGTGGCGCCGTCGCCATAACAGCATAGCTCTGTGGCCCCATCCACCAAGCAGTTGAAGCCTTGGGCAGCGTCACAACACTGGCTCCCGCAAACAGTGCTCTGGTCTCCATAGCAGCAGGTTTCTTTAGGTGTTCCAGCTTGTAGGCAGTAGTACCCATTGCCGTTAAGGTCGCAGCACTCGCCCCCACAAATAGTCAAGTCATATCTGCAGCAGTTCCCCACGGTTGCATTGCCTATGCAGTGACCCCCATTGCAGCATCGACCCCCACAGACTTCTGGGTTGATCGACTCGTCGCAACACACTCCTTCAACCTCGTCTCCAAAGCAAACGCTGGTCGGACCACCCCGGTTATCGTACTGGCCGGTGTGACAACATTGCCCTCCGCACAGTGTGTAAGGCGTGTCTTCTGTGGTTGCCGGCTTGTAACAGCAGGCTCCTAAGGTAGCATTCCCAATGCACTGCTGATAGCGTGTCTCATCGCAGCAAGAACCCCCGCACAACACCGAGCCCTCCTGGCAGCACTTTGCGGAGGGCGACGAGGGGTCGCCTTGGCAGGTCGAGTACCCCGGACTGCAGCAATCGTTCCCACAGGGGACGTCATCTTTGAAACAGCAGACTCCGGAGGCCTCATGACAGACCTCATACCCAGTCTGGACATTGCAGCACCCACTCCCACAGAGTGTAGCACCGTCGTTGCAGCACATGCCCCCAAGGGGAACAGCGCCCTGGGGACAGCAAACTCCTGTGGTAGCGTCGCCGTAACACGTGTCTCCGAAGCCAGGATAGCAGCAGTTCCCCCCGCAAATAACGGGAGGAGCACCATTGCCTGGCGGACTGTAACAGCAGGTACCGGAGGAGGCGTCCCCAGGTTTGGTTTCTAAACATAATGAAGACTCGTCGCAGCACTGGCCCAGGCCACAAGACACCTCCTCCGATCCGCAGCAGTTTCCGAGAACAGTGTCACACGTGTACCCGTCGGCTGTGTCGCAGCAGTAGCCGTTGCAGTTGACCTCGCCTCCACCACAGCATGCTGAGGGTTGGTTGGTTTGGGCCACGTCAGCAGCGCAGGCGGTGCTGGTCTCCTCGTCATAGGGATACCCACAACAACGACCATCCCCACAGACCTCTGTGGCGTCAGAGTCATAGCAGCAGACGCCTGCCAATGCGTCGCCAATGCAGACCGTGTAGGGAACAGGGCCCCCAGAGTCCCGGAAACATTCGTTGCCCCCACAAAGAAGGCCTCCTTTGATGGTTGTTGAGAGACACTGCCCTGTCACTGCATCCCCATTGCAGCTCGTCTCTCCCCCAGGCTGCGGACCACAGCAGTCCCCCCCGCACAAACTGTAACCCTCGGGGCAGCAAGTCCCAACAGTTGCATTGCCAATGCACGAGCGGTAGCAACACTGTCCCCCGCAGTTGGTGGGGTTGGCGTTGTAGGCAATAGAGCAGCACACGCCTTCGGCCGCGTCCCCGAAGCATTTGTTGTCCCCGTCCCTGCCGAGGTAACAGCACTCACCCCCACAAAGGGTCGGGTTCTCGCCATCGTTGCAGCAAGCACCCTCGCCTGAACAAACACCCGAGGGACATTGGTTTGCAGCACACGTCTGGACGTTTGCCGCTCGTGAGAGGCTCTGGCTGTTGCTCATGAGGCTGAAGAAGACTAGGCACACGCCAAGCACGGCGTAGACGTTGCAAGACGTGCTCAATATGAAGGGCGCCATTTTGGAAGGAGCAAGCAGCAGCACAATAATCTTGGCAACTTCAGTTCGAAGTTTAGAGAACTGAAGGGAAGCATTGCTCAGGGAAACTAGGCACCTTGAAGTAGATAAGCTGGGTACCTATCTGGTTCTCGAGGCTCTGAGAAAGCAGGTGAGCTTTGTCAATGTACCTACCTCTGAAAATACTTCGAAGCAGCTGGAACTGCCAGTGCACTGGTGTGCCACTTCTGTGTACCATTGAAGTCTCCTACCTACGTACCTACCTAAGCTACCTATGTAGGTACCTGTCGGCTGTACAGTCTACGTACAGTACTGTTACCAGCTAGGTACAGTAGGTACTACTGGGCAGTTCCAGCCTGGGCCAGGCCCATTGTAACTTCAACTTGTGCCTTGAAGCCCACAATTTGCGGGTTGAAATTGAATATTAATGACGGCCACGGAATGCTGCATGATGCAGTTGGAAGAAGTAAGTGAAGCAGGAAAACAGGGTCGCAATCATTTATAACGCATGGCAAGTTGCAACTCCCTTGTCTCCTGAGGGGCTCGCCTCCTAAGATTGAGAGGCCCCGGGCATCTTAGTAATACCCCTAACCCAGAGTCTCACGCGCTCCGCACACCTACCTACCATAACCCCCAAACCAACCCTACCCGTCCCCGAGCAGGAAACCCTAGCAGACAAGCCCCTTTCATGCCCTTGGGCCGGCCAGAACGGAGTTGCCACGTACTGCAGCTAGTACCTACTTAGACTAGGTACCTAGTACCGGTACCTGGTACCTCAGTCACTCACAGTACCTACTACCTAGGTACCGGTAATGCATGAATTTGACAAAGAGAATGGCCACCTTACTCGGGTTAAGATGCAGGGCCAGCTGGCTAACCGGCTCCGACTTTTGGCCAAGTGTCACCGGGTAGGTAGCTTCGGTTGTAGCTTGTAGTCTTTCGCGGGCGGACACTATCTTTCGGGCTTATCAAAGTACATCTCAAAACTTGCCAGGGTACATTCTGGTGTCATTCGGGTACATTCCGGTATCAATCCGGTACACTATGGTACACGAGGCCACAGTGTATTGGGGATTTACTGATTGATACACGACAGGTACACGATCGTGCACCACACACAGACTGTATGGTGCAGGATGCCCTGACCATGCGTTTGCTGTACACATTGTGCGCACGAAAGAGACCAAGAGTGTGCGCCTTCAATGCACTTCTGATGTCAGCTCATCTTCGACCATTGCAGATGTACGAGACTGGTATCGCAATTGCATGGGATTGGTACTTGAAGCATGCGCATGTGGACTGATCAGTACTCTGACATTGTGACGTTTTTGAAAGGCTGATAAGCTGCTTCTGATTGATGTTGGCACTGACAAGCGCCTTCTGATGCCTCAACACGAGCTTGTAGGGGTCAATTGATTCGCCGGCTTTGAGGTCCCGGCAGCTCACCTCAAAGTACTCCTCAGTTGGTGCCAGCTGAAGCCTGTTGTCTACCCAATGCCAAATGTGATTGAAGAACAGTCTGCTGCTGTAAGGCCGATCCTACCTGACTCACAAAGTGGTCTGACTTGCAGAACATGCAGAGGCTACTTTGCAGAATGTATGCCACATTATAGTCATCTACCGATGACGTCAGCGCAACCTCAATATGAAAGTTGAAGCATTGAGGGCTGGGCAGAAGGTCCTCACTGACAAATCTAAACAGCATATGAAGGTACCCTGCATGCTGCTACTATGCAACTAGAATGCAACTAATCTAGAGTCACTTATGAAGTATTGCTTGGCTTACAAGACTGACAATTGCAATCTAGCCTAATCAGCTAAGCTTAAGCTCTGGACAGAGAGCCAAGAGACTGTAAGATTGGAAGCTTACCCCTAAATGATCCCTGCTTGACTTTCAAAGAACAGAAAGAGTGGCCTTTCTCCTGCCTCCAACTGTGTTTGTATAGTGCTTGAGTTGGTTTTTGGCAGCTGGAGAATTGGTAAGAACTTCATGAATATTCTTCAGTCACGAATCTTCCAGCAAGCTCTTCATTACCTAGCACATCAGTGAAAAGGCTGCAAGATTGAACCAAGATTGAACAAACTTATAGGAACTTATGGTTTAACAAAAGAGCATAGCATGCATGTTCAGGCCCAAAGTTGCAAACCTAGAATTTAAGCTGCAGCCTGACTGTGACGCTGCATCCAGCTGATCAGCCCACATATTTCATATGAGACATTTCACCTGCTTTAAAGGACCGGCCCAATGCAATTAAGCTCACCTCTGAACCTTTCCAGTGTTTCCGACTTGCCATCCTGCAAGCCCCCTGCACAGACCCGAATTTGCTGCCGCGGCATTGCTTGATCCTCCACTCTTCACCTCACTGGACGCTCAACATGGCGCAGGTGCTTGATTAATAATACTGCGCTTCTTGAAAACTAAGGAGAAGTTTGGCGCCTTCCTCATAAGTATTCTGCCTTGAAATCTGTTTACGGTTTTGAAACTGGGTGACCGTTGCCTCTCAAGGTCGGAGTAGAATCCGTGGGACCGTCGATGGTCTGGACTCCTGCCATACGGAGCCTCCGATGAGCCACGTGGAAAAATTGGACACGGCAGTTACAGGTGAATACCTGACGCACACAGTACTGAGGTAGCTACTGGTCTGGTACCGACTGTGGTGTACAACCGGGCGCCGCGCAACCCGCTTCCGCCCGGCCAGCAGCGCGGGGCAGCCGGGCCGGTTTGGACCGACGGTCGCGGTACTAGTTTCTTGCCAAGCGTCTACGCGAGGTGCGCCAGCCATGCGCTTCATGTGCGCGTTGGGTGCTCTTTCAATGTCAGTTCTGAAACCCATGCCTTGGATGTGTCTGAGTGGCACAAGCTTTGTGCCAAGCGTGTACCTCGCGTGTACTGTGCAGCCCTGGTACAGGCCGTGTACAGGATGCTTGTACTGTACCCATGTCATATTCCTCGTGCCAAAGTTGTACACAAGTCGTACACGACCACGATGTGTATGGCTCTGATATCAGAATGTACCATATCCACACCTCGGGGACGTAAGGCTTTGTGGGTTCGCGGAGACCGGCTGACACGAATTACCGTAATTGTGATTTAAGCATATATACTTAGTACTATCATAAGGGCCTGGACGGTTCATTGGTGTACTAGACTAGGTACTTTTCTGCCGTCGGATTGGAAGCTGGACGGTGTCGATCTTTTGGATGTACGATCTAGGGCGGGGTGCGCTTTGTTCAATCAGGCGACTTCGTGGTCAACGAAGTCAATGGTAAACGATTTCGACCAATCAGAGAACGAATAAAATGTGTCATTACCGGGCGTACTCGAGATGATAATAAGGTGTCAAACGATAATGTCGTCACAATGAACGCCAGACATATTGGCATTGAGGTGAGCTGGGTCAGGATAACCTTTTACCTTTCATAGCTTCTGTAATCAGAAGTAGCTCTCAATCTGCAGTTTAACCAGCGCCCGTTGTACTTGGTGTCCGAGGATTGCGTTGCGAGCGCGGCAACCAACTCTCTTAATAGGTATATCATTGTTCCACGAAAACTACAGCGCTTCAACGAATAACCACCTTTGGTGGGAGTCGCAATGGGGTCGCAATGGACTAGCTGATAGGGTGGATTTGTGCAGGAATCGCAGCACTTATCGGACATGTTTGGGTGCCAGGCCGCGCACTGGTTGGATCGTACGGTTTGAAATGCCATACAATCATGACATGCCACAGATCTAGGAGCTCGGGCAAGCTTTGCTCCAAAGCTTTTGAATTCGACGTCTTGGCAACAACAATCTCAGTAACACCTGATCTCAGTATTCCATGCTTGCTAGCGGCAGGTCTATTATGTCGGCTATACACTTCCAACGCAATGTCTCTTTCAGCGAAGCTTTGGCTGGAGCCCGAAAAATAAGAAGATCAAGTCAATCAATCAGGCGGGCCCACGTCAATTCGATGCCACAAAATGCTTATCTATGCACTAGTGTGCTACTTTTCAGCTGTTGCGCTGTCAAAATCCTCCTTCCTTGGCCCTCGCTTTGTCAATGTGCTCTGCCATGCACCCGGCTTCTTCGAGTCTGTTTATGTCGCCTTTGTTGCATCATTGCACAACAGTTAGTAACGCGTACTCTTGAATAAGGAGGCGCATTTTTATAACTCTTGTGTGCCCTAACCGCAATGTCCCTTAAGATAGGCGCCCCGGGGACGGGTGCGGTCGGCCTGGTGGTTAGGGTGGGTTGGGGTGAGGAGCGTACGTATAGTTCTTGGGTTGAGATTTTTTGTTTGGTGGCTCGGGGTCTACTAATGTTGGGGCACACAGCTGTTAGGGCACACATGATTTACCGGTATGTTAGGCGCTGCCCAAGCAGACATCGACTCAATCAACCTCCAACTCCTAAGACTGTAGCTTTTGCTCTCAAAGCGACTCAAATAATCTCTTGTTCATTCTCCATATGCATATCAGAAGGCCTACTTTGTTCGCATTCGAAGCGGCGAGTGTTCTTCTCTGTTGGATTCCCTTCCCGGTCAGTGACACCATCAAATCCGTCAAGGCTGTGATTGAATTTTGCACCACCTGGCGACTCTCCTAGGGAGCTACACTTGGACTCTCGACTTGTGTCTAACCGCAGGTATTTTGACGAGACCGGCTGACCCGTTTCTTTTTCCTCGTCTTCCCCACGGGTATACAGGACGAGGCCTATGCTGACGGCGAAGAATGCAACAAAGTACAGCCAATCCACCTGCAATCGATGCAGCACACCAAAAAGTGAGGGCGGCGGCGGTTGGTCTTGATAGGCCTCCCGTGTTCAGTTCGGATTTCCAGTGGCGACTTTTTATGTCAAAGGCGCGCTTTGAAAGAACGACCGTGCAGATATTTTGGAACACGGGGAAAGAGCTGAGGGTGGAAGCTAGAATTTTTGGATTTTAGCACCTGCTCAGGCAGTGTATAAAGTCGGCATCCTCTCAACCGATGCAGTCAGTCAACAGTTTCTAAGCCGACTCGACAGCTTGAAGAGCGTTTCACCACACCACAGCCCCTCTGACGCCCAGAAAGCGGCGCATATGAAGCTGACAGGCAATGTCGAGCTCCCTCAGTGACAAACGATCCGCTACATAGAAGACACCTTTCTATCCATTGACGCAGCACCAATCCCTCATTGTCGGCATATCTGGACCTTTCCATAAGCCGACGAGGGACGTCGGGAAAGCGATTGCGATCCTCAGTGACTGAAACGGGTGGAATTGCTTAGGGTTTGGGGTGGGTCCGGCTGCGGAGCGAGTCAAATTTGAGGTTAGGGTTTGGTGAAACCCAGAAAGTTGCTGTTCAATGGATCAAGATTTTGAAAAGCGGCCTCACCGGCTGTCTGAAGACGAGGGCGCGCACAGCGACGGCCCACATGTCTGAGGTCAGCAGCGACAGGTTGAAGAGCGCGGAGCCACTCATCTGCAAGAAATGAGTTTCAGGGTTAGGTGTTCTGCAGTTTTCACATTGTCAGAGGGTTTAGGGTTTCAAGGCCAAGTGGTCAGAGAAAGTCTGGTGTCTCGACTCGTGGTCCTGATCTGCATGGCAAAAAGGGGTCGGTAAGTCGGTATCGGCAAGACCAGCAACGCTTCAGCATTTTCCGGGCTCCCGTCCTTGGTGTCCCGGGAGTCTAGACGAGAGTGTAGATGTCTAAAAAGGCCGGCCACAGGTGAAATGAATGCAGGCGGACAAGAACAACCGGAACAAGTGTCTTTGGGAGTCAAGCTGGTCCTGAGCTTGTCCAAATGCATGATCCGGCACAGGCACCCAGCGGATACTACCAGAATGCACAGAAAGAGAACGGCGCTTCGGACCCCTCCCACGAAAGCTTTAAAAGGAACACCACTGAAAACTGCCTCGACTGCAGCATGACGGGCACGAGCAGATAGAAGGCAAAGACCGTGGAGCCTCAAACGCCTCCCGCAGCGAGGTATTTTCAAGATAAACAAAACGACCCCCTTGCCCGTAGCATAAAGGGCTCGAGCAAGTCAACGCGAAGAGCACGGGAGCTTCAAACGCATCCCACAGCGGAAGAAATAGAAGAAACGCTCCAAAAGCCGCCTGGCCTGCAGCACAGGGGGCAGAAAGTACGCAAAGATTGTGAAAAACTAAGACGCCTTCCGCGATGAGAGAAGTTCAGAGGGAAGAAAAAAGTCGTCCGGCCGGAGCATGAAGGGAACGAAAAACGAACCGCAAAAAGAGCGGTGCCTCGAACGCCTCCCCTAGTCTTAAAACACTTTCTTTAGCAAACGAAAGTAACCCGCCGTCACCTGCAGCATGAGGGGCACGAGCAACTGTGAAAGCCCAAGACTGCGGAAAGCTTCAAATGCCTTCCCAAAAATTAGAGAAAAACCAAAGAGGGAATAGAAACCCCTCACCTGCAGCATGAAGGGCACGAGCGAGTAGAACGCGAACAGCGCGACCGAGAAGCCACCGAACGGCAGCGCGGTCCCCCAGGACCAGCGCACGAGCGCCAGTTCTCGCCGCTCTAGTAACAGCAGCTGCAGCGTGTTCCAGGCGAGGCCGTACGCGCCCACCATCGCCAGAAGTTCCGTACGGTCGACTTGTTTCACCAGCGCCTCGTCGCCGACGTTGCTCCCGGCGTACAGCGTGGCTGCGGCCAGGACTAGGAGGTCGCCCACAAGCACCGCCTTGCCGCCTGGGGGGGAATAAGAGGGCGGGTTCAGGATGGAGATCGGCGTTTTGAACCAAACGATGGCAGCTCGGCGCAAAAGTTATTTGGCAACAGCGCGGGCGCAGAATAAGCGGCGGCCAGGACTAGGACTAGGACTAGGACTAGGTCGCCCACAAGCACCGCCTTGCCGCCTGGGAGAAGGGGGATTGTGCGCTCAAAGAAGATGCGGAAAATCAGGCCGTAATGTGTGAGGAATTGCAGCTGGACGGCGAATATTTGGAAAGCTGAGCCGGCGGATTGCTTGCGCTAAATGTAGGAGGTCGCCCACAAGCATCGCTTTGGCGCCTGGGGGGGAAAAAGAGAGCTGCATTAGAAAGGAAATTGGGCCAGCTGGACCGGACATTTCTGAAAATCGAGCGGGCGCGGATTTTATTGCGGCCAGGACCAGAAGGTCGCCCACCAGGACCGCTTTGCCGCCTGGGGGGCAAAATGGAGCGGATCACAATGAGAGAGCGGAAAAAGAGCCGCGTTTTCAGTTGACGAGAGAGAGTAGATGGAAACAGAGCGCACAGGACAGTGGCGGCCAGAAGTGGCAGGTCACCAACAAGCACTGCGTTTGCCGCCTGGGGGAAAGAAGAGAGCGAGCTCATTGATAAGTTTGGGAAATCGGCCGTGTTGTATGAACGGGCGAGAAAATTGGTGGTAAACAGTGCAGGGCGCAAATTCGGCTCCGGCCAGAAGGAAAGCCGCCCACAAGCACCGCCTTGCCGCCTATCGGAAGGAAAGAGCGGGTTTCGAAAGGAGACCGGAAACATAGGCCGAACCGGCGGACGCTGGGCGGGGGAGATAATGAAAAGACAGCGGGCGCGGAATGAGCTGCTGCCAGGACTAGGAGGTGAAACGGAGACAGTAGCCCAAGAACGGGTAAGGAGGAGCTGAAGATATGTTTGTAAAACAGAGCGGGCATAATATGGGTTGTGGCCAGGACTAGGAGGTCGTCAACAAGCACCGCTTTGCCGCCTGGAGGAGAAAGGATTACTTTAGGGGGGTGAATGGAGCGAGTAACTTGGGGATGAGCCGGACAGAGGGACGGTGCTGTTGTGCAAAAAACGGGTTGGCCGAGTCTGAGAAGTGCTTTCGAAAACGGTGCGAAGAAAGGCACGGCTGTTCTGAGCAAACGGCTATTGCCCATAAGCACCGCCATGCTACCGCGGAAAACGAAACTGCGGACTAAGGTATGCGTGCGGTAAGGCGGACCGCCTAGTCGTTTGGAAGTGCAAGAAAGTTCTCTTAATGGAAGCTTGCAGAAGATTGGCTATGTCCAAAACGAGGAACTTACCTGCAACCGTCGCCTTGCCACCCGATTGCAAAGGAAAAGGTGGGTTGGGGAAATGGCACAGAGAAGCGGGCCGACTTGTAGAAACCGGGTACTGACAATTGACCAGAGGAGCAACTATTCCACCGTAAGAGGAGTTGCGAATCGGACGCTTATCTTGTAGTCTGCCGGACAAGAGGTCCGATTGGAACGCCCCAACGCACTACAACTCTAGATTTCAAAAAGGGTCCCAACCTCGAGACCGAGTGATAAAAAGGTGAAAACAAGGCGGGGAGAACGGACGCTCACCTCCACGGTCCGCAGAATGGACGTCCGAGAGCACGAGCAGCACGAGGCCGCTGAGGCAGAGCGCAACGCCCGCGAAGTGGCGCGCTGCGTAGCGCGTTTTGAGAACTAGGCGCGTGAGCAGCAGCACGCACGGGATGGTAAAGCAGTCGAGGAGCATCACGCTGGTGATGCTCGTGTACTGGTATGCGCGGACTACGAGGAAATTGGCCTCCACGTCGATGAGCGCGAGGAGAGCGTAGACGTACCAAGGGACCTGTAGAGAAGAACGACAAACTCTCATTCTTTATGATAGCAATAGAGTACCCCTGGATGGTGGGAGACCGGGGCAGTAAAGGGTACCCTTAAATACGAGTCATCACAAAGCCTCGACGACTAGAGTTGTGAGGGAGCAGCGCTAGTAAAGCTTGACAGGGAGGGGGGAACTTGAGAAGATAGGACGAACGAAAAGGAAGGCAGGAAGAGGGAGACGTGACAGCGGGCCTTCCGAAAGCACTCGAAGCTCCAAAACCGTTGGATCCTGAGACGTCAGCTGCTTCAAAGTCTCAACAACTCCACGGTTTTGAAGCTTCGAGTTGCTTTCACCTCATGCTGTGAAGGAACGAAGTAGGGGGTACACTTTCAAGGGGGTCTTGCAGACAAGAGTAAACCGTTGACAAGGAAAAAGAAACAATCATGTCCTGATTTTTGACACTCGAGCCCTCAGCTTCGAAGTCTTTCAGCTCCATATCCACCGACAAGTAACAGAACACAAGAAGCTCGCAAAATTGCTTGTTGTCACGTCTACTTGACCCCCAAAGATGCCGGTTCATTTCTTCACGGTGCAATCAACGAAAGCATGTTCTGCGGTTAATTCACCCGTTTGAGAGCAGAGATAGGATCTTGACGGAAGATCCAGAGAGAAAACTTTGCTGAGAAACAGAGAAGCAGACTATGGTACTTCACCCTCAGTTTCAACATTTATTTTGAAGGCTAACAAGGAAGGGCGATAGTGCATGAAGAGCCAACTTGCCTGGGGCCGCTTCTTCCTCTTGAGCATCAGACCCCCGTATACAATTGTAAGCAGGAGGTAGTTGAGCCAGCCTTGCGTGGTGGGGATATTTACACCTGCAGCAGAGACTTACAAAGTGTCAAGACTGTTTCAAAACGGAGAGTTTAGGTTGTACGGCATTAGAGCCTAGATGTGTAAGACAGAAAGGGATGATACGCAGGGGCTCATGCCTCCAAAGGCGGATGGGAACAACTCACAGACGAGCAAAGTCGTTGCAATCCTGTTTGAGACAGCAATACACCTCTCTGCTTGATTTACGAGCGGACAATAGAAAAGAAACTGTCTTCTTGGACCCAGGCCCTTCCTATGCCCCACAGAGCGCATGCCATCAAAAGCAGGAACCCAAGTTCTGCTCAAAATCTCAAGCGCGCCTTCCGGGAGTAAGATCAGGGCACCACTGAGAGCACCTGTTCAAATCAGAAGAAGGAACAGCTAAATATCGCTTAACAACCCTCATTTGATGTCTAGTTGCTGGCAAGAAGCTGCCAGGCAAACCACCACCCACCATCAATGAAAAGACAATCTTTATGAATCAGTGCTTTCCAAGTTAGAGAGAGCTAACCATCTTGACAGGAAGTAGCGAGTGCCCGAGCATTCTAATGGTAACCACTTGATCGCCCACTTCACTTAAGCAGATGCAAGCAGCTCACAGATTCACACTCTTGTGGCTCACTGCCAAAGGTCTCTGCACCTTACCACCTTACCACCTTTTCATCGCCGTGTTCCAGTATACTGAAAGGTTCTAAAATCAGAGAATTGAAAATTGGAAGACAAGATACCTTTCTGAGCGAGCACCGCTGATGTCAGGCCGGTGGCAGTGACGAGCAGCGACAGGAACTGCCCCAATGCAAGGCCCGCAACCCCTCCTTTTGTTGCCTCCAGATTCCAGGGCAATTGGAGCGGCCAACGCCCCTCTCTGCCACTGCTAGAAGGCGCCTCCGCTTCAGCCCCCAGAACCGGTACAAAGACACACTCATCAACCGAGCTTCGCCGTTCTTTTGTAGGCCTTATTTCTGCGGTCTCAGCGCTGCTGGGAGGCACTAGCACCTCCTGCTGACTTTCAGCATCCATTCCCATGTTTTCCGACACGTTGTCCAACATCTTGCCACCGTCAGCCTCTTTGTGCGCCAAAATGCGCGTGCATCGACCAAGCTGGCCAGCTTTGCCAAGCACCTGAGAATGTCGCCCAAATTTTCTTATTGCACACAAACGCTTCGTTCGTCGGCTGTGCCTCAAGCCGCTCACACTTTGGTGATGCAATACTGTCGCGTGCACGCCAGCAGTGGCTAGTTCTGTGCTTGGCCAGGTCTTTTGTGGCAAAAACCGGCTCCTGCACGTTAGTGACTGGCAGCAAGGCATCAGATTTTGATACCTATCAGTGTCACTATTAGGTAGTATTAAAGCACCCATGCCAATGGTCAACTTTCAAATCTGCGGAATGCTGCAGAAAATGCTGCTCAGTGCATGCTGAAGTGCAACCATCTAAGAAGGGAGGTCTCAAGTGTGAATGCGCTCTCTACTGGTCACAGTGCGCCGTTCGATAAATTGAGAGCATACTGACCGCCAGATCCTGGGTTAGGACCACGAGACACCAGGCCGCTAGAAGGATGTCTTATCGTCCATTTATCCAGTCAACGATCGGACGGCTGACAAGGGTCGCGGTCAATCTGCAGTTAAACCCTGAAACCTGAGGCTTGCGCGGCCGCGGGAAACCCACCGGCGGGCCTATAGTACCGGCCTAGCTAGCAGCTAGGAGCTGCTAGCTGCTAGCTGCATGGCATGCAGTACGTCACTTCAATGCACTCGAGCTAGGTATTTACCGTATTACTTTTCAACGTCTTCAAACTTGAATACTACTGCAAGGTCTTCAATGGCATCCGCAACGTCAGGTCTTTCTGTCACTCGAGTAAAAGGAACTGTAATCCCGTCCTTTCGATCGCACGACACCCAATGGGAGTCATCGACGGGCAGGATGCCCTTGGCTACTGCAAGTTCACTTTCAATTGAGTTGCAAGTAAAGCCAGTCATGTGCACCAAATAGAGCTGGTTGCAATTTAATTGGTGTGCTCAGGCATACCCAACCTACGTCGTCAAGCAGGGGCAATACAAGCTGGCTGTGAGAGAAGCCCTTCCCCCTCAGGCAGCGCAGAGGGGCACTGCTCCGGAAGAAGGAGCGTCAGAATTGGCAGAGGTGGATGTAGGGACGCACTTGTTACGCTTCTCTCCCAATCAATCTGCCAACGTCGTGCAGCGGCAGCTCGCTTCGGGATACGGGCCTGGACTGTTGGTAAGGGCCTCAGACACTGGCCTCATCTTGTGCAACAACGACATCGTAGTTGCGGGATCATACGAGTATGTCCGCGGGAGGTATCTGGACCGAATGCAGACGAGAAAAATGACGGAAATGTTGAAAGTAATCCTGGCAAACCTGGAGAAAATAGATAGGGGGGTCCAGAAAAAAATCCAAATGGACCGACGGCGTCGCTGGTTTTTCTAAGGGATGGTTTATTCACAAAGGGGTCAGATGTACATTATTATGCTTGGTGGGTCAGTTAGAACGAACGCGGGCCATTGCCTCACCGGAAAAGCTCGGTGTCTCAACTCATTTCTGCATTTTGCGAGCCGTATGGTTCGGTACCTATACCTTCATGTGGTGCGACTCATTCAGTCCTGATGTTAAAGGGCGTGCATGAATAATAGTGTGCAGTTGAAGGGCCCGAACAATGCACTTAAGGAGCTCCGTGATCAGATGAGGTCGACAGCGTGATGTAGACTTATTGCCCTCCTCCTCCGGATGTAACACGTATAACCATGCATGCCCCCTTCGACTATCCATCAAGGGACACAAGTCACAAATTAATGTTCTCCACCCGTGTTACTTGAGACCACTAGCTTGCTTTGCATGCTACAATGACTTCGAGTATAGGCTGCCACATGCCATGTGCATCAGGTTTCAGGCCATCTTCATTCGAATGCTTGTGCTATGGAAGCAAAAAGCTGGACAAAATGCTAGCTTGTGCAATATGAGCGATATGACAAAAGCGAGATCCAGAATTACGAGTCTCTCTGAAAAGGATCGCAAGCCTTTACAGTTTGTCAGTGCCCCAACCTCTGAAACAAAACCTGTCCTCCTCACTGCTGCATGGCACGGAACGCACGCTTTCATCCAAGGTGCGAAAATAACTTAAGTCGCCTCCACCTGGAGGCTGCTCGACGGTCGAGTCCGGTCAGGGTTGCAATCACGCGACTGCTAAACCTTGAAACCCGGCCGGCGCCTGCGCGGCCGCGGAAAACTCACCTTGACTTTGTTCTTGAGGGGCACGTCACTTCATGAAAGCTAGACTACTTTGTATTATAATTTCCTTCTGATTCCACTGTGACTAGTCCTTTTGAATCTCTATGCAGTTCTCAATGGCGTCCGCGCCAACCGTGACGTCGCGTCTCGCTAAAGTATCTCCAACAAACATAGCGCTCCTGTCGCTTAGACACGACACCAACCACTTATCAACCATTAGAGTGTCCTTGGCTACCGCAAGTTCGAGATTACATCATTTGCAGGTAAAAACTGCCATCAGCACGTTTCAGACGCTGCACTTCAATCATACACCGAATTTGTATGCTCAGGCATATCCAAAACATGTTAAGATGGGGCATAAGCTGGCTGTGAGGGAAACGCTTCCTCCCAAGGCAGCGCAAAGGGGCACCGCTCCGGAGGGAGAAGACAAAGAAGATTGGGCGGACGTGAAGACAAAATACGGGCTGATACGCTTCACAGCCAATCTTCCTGCCAACGATGTGCAGCAGAAGCTCAAGAACGGTTATGGACCTGGAGTGCTGATAAGGGCCTCAGATAGCCTCGCCGAAAATGACACTCTGGTTGCAGGATCGTATGAGTATATTCAAGCGGAAAGTATGGACCAGAGAGACCTGGATGAATTGGATCTGACAGAGTTGCAGATCAAGATCCTCACAGACTTGGAGACACTCAAGTGTCGGGTCGAAAAGATGATGATCCTAAAGGCGAAGATCCGATCGAAGGCGCCGCTCCTGGTTTCTTTTTTGAAGGAGGGTTCAATATTAATGGCGGATTAAGGAGTCGCATGCTCAGCAGTTTCTTGCTTCCGTCAGCCTGAAAGTACATCGACACAAACGGACTGTTGTGTCCCTGGAACACTATCTGTCTCAATCCAAATCTGGCTTTGGTGTGCCTTATAGTTTGCAATGTTTGTGAGCACTTAGTAGATTTCATTTAGCCCTCATCTTCAAAAACGCCTTGGGTGGCCCTCAAAGAGCAGGAGGCGTAGAGGGCAGTGAAGACTGATGCCACGGAGGCGGCGCTGCGACAGATCCCGTGTAAGCATAGGATGCACAGTTGGCCCGCCGCAGAACTCTTAGCATGTAAAGTGATCATCATATCATGTCAGAGAGAGTCCATAACGTGCCTTTTGAGTCTCATTATTCTTACAATGGCCTCTTACAGCCGCCCAACTTTCGAAAGATAAGAATACTATAATCCGCCACTTGGTGCTTAAGTCTCTGGGGGGCTGCAACTTTTGCTTAAATGACTCATGACCGTTCCCTAATATGCTCATGAAGATTATTCATAAAAAAACTGGTATCCATGTCAGGCAAGACCACTAACTTGCAAGAATGGTCGCTATAGGACTCCATCGGATGCAGCTTTTCCTGCCGTGCACTTGAAACCGTCCTCTGTAACATAGCATTGATGCCTAGCACACGGAGAGCTAGATATGTAGCTCTTTCATTCAGCATATCAGTGTGAGATACGCGGGACTCGGACTTCACGACAAATTTGAGCATCTGTTCCCGTACATTTCTCTGGAATCAACGTCTTCAACTTTGATCAGCTTCCAAAAAGACGCAACTTTTTGGAAACCCATGTCAAGCTGCCGAATCCAGGTCGCCTCCGGTGTACGCTCTTATTCATTACCCAGTGTATATTAATCGTTTTTTGTATCTCTGTACCTATCTCAGCGGCTTTCCAACCTCAACTACTTGAAGGCCTTGGAAACGTTGAGAATCCTACGCTCAGGCTTTGGAAGGCTTTGAACGGCGCTTGCAATTTTCTTTGTGTCCTTGCCTCCAATGAGAGGCCTGAAGGAAAACGAAAAGAAATTGGGTCAGTATGTAATAAGTAGACCGAAGCTGCATGGGTGTCGTTGCCAACAGAAGCAAGGGTGTTTGCACGTCTGAAGTTTGACAATGATTCGGTTCCAAATGGGAGCCTCGTGTCTACCAAATCCAGCATTCATTCAAAGATCCCGTGGGATTCAAGTCACTCCGAGTAGGTTACCAGGCTAAATGAAAGTTGGTCTTCGACAGGGCACGCCACTGCAGCGCTTCTTAGGTTAGCTTTTCCAGAACATGTACTACTAGCTTGGCCGACAGTCTAGGGGAATTGAGGACAATAAGCGCTCACATGAACCATGGTGCATACTACAAATCAGAATTTCAACAGAAGAAGGCGTTGTGATTTATGCAGTGGAGGTATACCTGGCACGCCTTGGAGCAGTACCGCACACGTCCACAGCCGCCGCACTTGCTGAACGTCCCTTTTGAAACTTCGACGACGTCCTTGGTGCAATCCTGTGGGAGAAATTGCTTTTAGCAGCCAATTCATGCACTGGTTGCTAGGATGGGAGGACTGGCGCGCATCTTTGCGCCTATGAGAGTAAGTCATGTGTCAAGACCAGTGGAGTACGAACTGAGCAGACCGTTCTTTTTCTCATAAGTGTTACTGGGAAAGAAAAGTATTATTTGGGGCACAGAACGCTGACGTCGTAAGGACAAAAGATGTGAGAATCAATACCCAATCTAGACGTGCCCTGGATCCATAACGACTCTTGTAAAGCAGTGCGACTTCAACTTGGAACTCGTTGTAATCATCCAATCTGCGCAGCGCTCTATTCCGGGGTAGCAATCCCCGAGAGTGAACCAAGTCAAGAAGCGGAACTAGAATTAGGCAGAAACCTCACCGGATATGCGCACTCTTCGAGCCCGAACCTCTCGGCCAGCATTTGCCAGACTTGCTTCGCGGTCTCCTGTAGAACCGGCAGCCACGTGCCCACGTCGTGCAGGCTCGGCGGGTACCATTCCGCCAGATAGTCCGCGGCCGCGGCGCGCATCTGCAGGACGTCCGCAGCAAAGCTGACGCCGTCCGCGGAGACGACTTCGGACACGAAGCGCTCCTCAAGCACCGCGTCGCCGGCCGCGCGGCGCAGCGCGGGCTCAAAGATGTGGAGCAGGTTCGGAAGCGCCTCCGTTGTCCTGTGCCACGTGTCCAGCTCGTCGTCGTCTAGCGTCGTGATGATGGAGAGCTCCGGGATGGGCACTCCATCGATTGGGCTCCGTCCGTCTTCCGGGTGGACGTAGAACAGCCGGAACTCGTCCCCCCGGAACACGCCCGAGAACCGGGCGTACGCGCGGCCAAGGCAGTGCAGTAAGCCCGCGGCCGCGGGGATCAGGACGTCCGAAACGACTGCAGGCGCCGTGCACAGCGTCCGCAGGACGATCGCGGCGCTGAAGGGGCTGCTGTAGGTGCGCCCCTCGCCGAGCGCCACGCCCAGCGCGACGTCCCCGCCTTCGACCGCGCGC
>DF237131.1:0-19785 GCA_000708835.1 Klebsormidium nitens | reverse complement strand
CCGTTAGAACAAGAGTACAATCGTGATGCGGAGTTGTTCATGATCATTCGTATTACTCTATTACTCATTACCCATCGCCTTAACTTTCATCTGTCATGTTGTGATAAAGGCGCTCAGAAGATTCTGTATATTCAAATCCGGTGGGTAATAGGGTAATAGAGTAATAGACATATGCGGTTGGGGCTTCTTTCATGGGCACTTTCATGTGTGTGTATAATGCGGCAAGGGTAATAAGAGAGTAATAAGCTGATTCGTACTCAATTGCCTTCAGAAGAATCATCTCTTGTTCTTTCTCGAGTCACAACATTCCCATTTGCGTCTCTCCTCACCTCCCACTGATGAATGTTTAAGCAGAACGAGCACTTTTGTGCTGCAGCAGATTGCCGCAACTCTTTTGGATCACTGGCAATCAGCTTTTTGAAAGCTTCTGGATTGGTCATCCACGGCCCCTCTTCATCTTCAGTGTATTCGTGCCGTTGCCAGGTGTCCACCCATTCCACGGTCGTGCTCAGAAGCTTGCCTTTGTGGAGGGCCTCGCAAATAGCGCCCTGTGGGGGGAACCACCATCCCTTATGGGTCCGCACCCCCTGGATTGAGCGAGCCCGTGGCCTCATATCGAAAATGGAGTTGAGAGAGCGCATCAAGATGTTGACATCGGTATGTCGATCCTCCTTGATATCCAATTGAAGCAAGAAGGTGTCAAATGTCCGCTTGATGTCGGTTGATGCAACCCACGTCTCCAAAGAAGGATGGAAGCAGCCGTTCTCAAGAAGCGCTTGCATCATATTGACATGAGGTGGGATTGAGTGCTCCTTCAAACCCTCTCCCCAAGCCGTGACCGGCACTTTTTGGGGATCCCAGTGGGAAATGTCAATGGATGACAAATATCGATGGAGGTGATAAGGAGTCTCAGGTTTCTCCAATTCTGCCAAGAGTGCATCAAAGTATGGCTTGTCTCCCATCTTGGCATTCGAGCACTGCTGGCAAGCATATCGGCGATCATCCGAATCCCGTTTCACAGGCCAATAGTTGTTTGTAGTGAACACAATGTTGCTCTTGTCCTGCATTGTGATTGGATCGCGGCCTTTGTGCTCTAAACATGTCTCGTCCTCAGTGATTAGCGACTTCATTCGATCGTTCATTCGAAATGCTCCACCCCAATTGCCCGCCTCGTCAAAGACAATAAGAAGTTTGTTGGCTCCTAGTGAATTGAATTTGCCAATCACCGTTTCAATCTGGTTGCAGTAAAGATAATACTTGACGCCGAGGATCATGCGTCCAAAGAATTTCCACAACGACGACTTTCCGCTCCCTTGCCCGCCTCGAAATACTAGGGCAACGCCTATCTTCTTCCAAGGTTTTTGAACGGCATGCGCCATCCAACGGATGATGTAGTCAAACCGCTCACTTGAGCCATCGCACAAGATGTTGCGGAGGTGCCACATGAGCTTTGGCATGTGTTCCCCGCACTCTACGAACTCTGACTCCGTCAATTTGCGTTCAATTGGTTGGAACTTCAACCCGTTGAACAGGTTGAAGTGCCGTGAGGACATTTTGGACGGGTCCGGCTCGAACACTAGCTGATCGTATTCCCGGCGTTTTGAACTGCTCTCCCAAAATCTGGCAACCTCCTTGCAGTTTCCCGGCAGACACTGAAGCTGGAGATTTTTGCATACTTCGAGGAAGTCACGGCGATCGAGATCGATCGAGATCGATCGAGATAGATCGAACGATGATCTCCTCCGGCAGAAGCTGGCCGTTTGAGTTTTGCAAGTAAACTGTCTCAAGGTATATTGCCTTTGTCGAGCGAATGACAGCGAAGTAGTGGTTCATGATGTGCATTGCGAGATCCAGCAAGTCCAATTTCGTCTTTTTTGTGCGGTCATCTTCCTTTTGTTTCTTCGTCTTGTCGCCATCTTCTTTGGGTGGCTCAAAAGGGAGCACATAGCGTTCGTAATCTCTGAAAAGCCCCCCGTCCACCCTCAGCGGCAGACACTCGGGCCAAAAATGTATGCCTAACAGGGGCTTTGTTCGATCAATGCACCCAGGGCTCAAGCAGCGGTAGACGAGAACGCACCCGTTGCTCAGGATGCTGAACTGATTTGCGTCGTGTTGGTGACCGTTCAAACATGTACGAACGCCGACCGTTCTAAACTTGAGAATTTGCCAGCCCGTTGCGGTTCTTTTCCCAACTCCCCTGAATCGACTCCGATCCCCTGGCGCTTTAGCTTGGAGGAGCTTCTTGATTCTCTTGAGCGCGGCGTCCAATCCAGGCAATCCGGAGTCGGAAGGACCCCCTACAATGCTTGAGGGCGCGCTTGCTTCAATGCTAGGCGTTGGCAAAGCCTTTGACGATTGGAGTTTAGCATGTGGCTCTTCTGTGAATGCGCTCTCGTTAAGAAAGCTAACCAACCAGCTCGGCATCCCAACACGAGGTGCTGATTCGTCACCATCAAGCCAATGGTAGCCGTACTCCGTCCTTTTCTCATCGTAGTACTTGGATGGAGAGATGAAAGCAATCCCGTCTTGCCCACGGCCATCGATGGCCCATGTCTTCTTATCATATGCAACACCTGAGAAGTTGGCATTCTTCACCAGACCAACTATTTTACTTGCGCTAAAATACACATGCAATCCCGCTCCTGATCCGGTCCGAGCCTTCAACGTCTCAACATCACCATACTGCTCTATCAAGCGCTCCCAGAGCTGTGTTCCAGCCTCTTTGGCAGGCTTATTCCCTTGGGCCGGAGCTCCCTTTGCGTCTACGTCTACGACATAGATGTCGGATATGCCGCATAGTACAGCCAAAGCATTCACTTTTGTTGAAGCCCGAGCAATGTATGCATTGATATTCTCTTTCCAACCATCCAACGACTCCATCAAGGGCGTGTAGGCGCCGCCGCTGAAGCTTGCATCCTTCTTGCCCCTGATCATCTGAAGCCGTAGAGGGACCGTGTACATGCCTTGCTTGTATAAAGCTCGCATCGCATCTACCAACCAATATTTTTGCTTGTTATGAGGCTGAATCGGAGCATTCTCTGCAGACACATGAAGTCGGCCATCTTGGGTAACAAGCACAAGCCGCTCATCGACATCATGAGGGCCTAGAGCTTTGAAATATCCTGGGGCCGAGGCCCGAGAGCCGCCAGCTTGTTGAGCGCCACTCACAGATGCAGACATGCCAAGGTCCTTGTGTCACACAAGGAAATAAAAGCACGTCAGAGAAACGCACCTGAATTGGGTTGCGGTTGAAGCATCGCAAATATAATCTCACACATCATCAGGACTCAATGGTCCACCACATGAATGAAAGCTTCTTTGATGCCTCTGATGCAACACAATTGCACAACCCGTGCCCGTGTCGAGCGTGTCAAAAACACAGAGAATATGCCAAGATTCACCCAGAAAAGCACAACGCAAGTGTGAGGGCATACTATTACAGACATCATGACGAGATTCTGTTACGAAAAGCATATCAAAGATTCATAAATGGCCGAACGAAAAAGCTCCACAAATCTACAGCACGACGTCTGTTGGATGCCGGATTTAAGGTGCCCCAGATGACTAGCTCTATTGATATGGAGAGTGAGATCAAAGCACCCACCCTTCCTCTGGATGCATTCACGAGCATCAAAGTATCTTAGATGGACAGGAAGGTCCAGGATCGTTCAAAATTGGATGCGGCTTCCATCCGGGTTAAACTTTTTCTCGTAGGTTCGTTGTGCCATAGCTGCCGTGTGCAACATGCTCCGCGCAAGGTCGTCGCGCTCGGCAATGCTCGGAGCGTCTTTGAAGAGGTTGCTTACACATATTTTGCGAAGGAGACATGAACCTACACTCGCGTCCTTGAAAAGGCCCGTGCTGCAGAACTTGGTCAGATAGTTTCGACTCATTGGCTTGTCAGGCGACTTAATCTGAGACAAAAGAAACTTTCGGGGAAAGACCTGAAGGCTTTCGGCAATGACATTGTTGCATCGGGTTGACATGTCTATTGAAGTGGGTCCGTGGTGCTTGACAGACTTATAATTGTTCAAAACCAGTCGAAATTGGTCTTGTGCAATCTCCAAGAGATAGTTCCCGGAACCAGACATGATGTCACGAGCCTCGGCCGTTTTGGTGTCCTTCAAGCGCACAACGGGACAATCGCTGTAGTCATTTCGGATTGCTGGTTGATAGCTATAAAGGCACAGTATGAGATGGCAAAAAAGCACAATTTTGTCCTCATCGGTCAAATCTTTTGGTTTCTTGTGTAGAATCTTGCGATTCACGTGCCTTTGCAGCTCCTTTCGGCGTTCATTGATCTGGCCCAAGGTCTTCCAATTGGCCGCTTCCCGCTCTGTCAACTGCTGAGGAGGAGGTTTCGCATCTTCCATAAGCTTTCGAACCTCCATGTACCGCTTGTAATAGGCATCATAGAGCTGTTTGTCATCGGGGAATGCTTTGCGCGCTATCACAAGGAGCGGGTTAATTCCAGTGGCCTGCATTGATAGCTTTGTGGGATACGCTTCTTGAAAATACTTGATGATCCCATCGGCATCCTTGATCCAATCGAAGCTGATAAAGTCTTGTTGCCGTTTGAACCCTTGAAACAAGCGCATGACATGATTGATATATTGTTGAATCGTCAAATCCTTTCGAGTGCCATCATCGAATACCAAGCGCAGTAGCCCTTCCCCTTGGTCTCGTGCTTTCAACAGGCCCTTGCATGTTTCACGTTATCTGGATACTGCTAAGATTTTTTTGACCATCCGAACGTCCTCAATCCCAGATACCATGAAGGACCACGTTCAAAATTGATCGCGCGAATTCAAGATGGGTAGCAGCTTTTCACGGTGAAAACGGTTATGAGAGCCTGTAGAACCCGCCAGAAAAGCAAGATGGCTACTCCATTTTGCGCGCAAAATACACTGAGCCAGATACTGTGAATATGGCCGTCCATTTTTCGTCAACGGGTACTTTTGAGGTAGTTTCGGTATCAAGTTGCCGCAGTATCTCGCGGTCCAACATTTTTCTGCATCTTTGCGGGGTTAGCCAGAGCTTCGAGTTCCATAACTGGGGCATCACTCCAAACAACGCTGGGAGCATAACGGGAGGATCCCGAAGTTCCGGCCACAAAATCCTTGCAACTTGTCGGAGACGTCTTCCCCGTCCCGTGCAATTTACTTTCTTGCCGCTTCTGCGACTTGCGTGTTCGGTGCCGAGCTTGAGAAGCATTGTGAAGGGCCGTTCGCCAGCTAACCTTTATTGCATATGGGCCGTCTATGCCCGTCTTGTCCCAAAATGCATTAAAGCCATCCGCAACCAACGATCTAACCAGTGATTTGGTGATGTGACGAAGATTGAACGGTTCTACCAGAGCTCGGATACCACCCAAGGCAGCCGCGTCCAGCACGGTCTCCAATAAACCAAACTCTCGATAGCATCTTACAATGGCTGATCGAGCACTTTCCAAAACTTGTCCGTCCATCTGCTGGATAGCAAACAAGGATTGTGGTCGAAATTCAAGAATCGCGTCCATTCCAAGGCCTAGAGTACGTTTGATAAAAGTTGCCAGTCAATGACCAAGACTCTTTAATCGATATCCCGATCTACGTGTCGCTTGAATGCCTTTGAGCTTTTGAACCTACGTTCCAGATGTACATCAATCCATCTTACTCGTGCTTGCTCGAGCTCTCGGCTCACACGCTCGGATTCTCTTTTGTACTCTTCAAGTTCCAATTGATATTCAAAGTATTTGTCAATGAGTGCATACTCTTCGTCCAACCAAGCCCTCCACGCCATGCCACCAGACTTTCGAGCGTCCATGCCGGTCTTGAAGCGTTGGTCGTTGAGAGGAGCAAAGAGCTCAGTAGCATAGTGACTCCAAGGCTTGCTCTTGGTCCATGCCGCCACTCATAGTAGAGCCCGTGAAGTGCTGAATGAATTGTTGGAGGGTTTCTGCTTTCGCCACCTGTTAGTGGTGTTCGATGTGTGTGTGTGTACACGAATCCTCGTCCAATCAACTAGAAATATTGAGCGATGTACACTCATATGTGGAAATGTACACGATCCGGCAAACCCAACGTCGGAGTATTCACCTCATGTCCCGGTGCCACGCGCAAGGAATGCCGCAGCGAATGAGTGCGTGTTGGAAATCAGCTAGAGACAGCACACATGGATGCAGAGGTGCACACAAAGCACATGGGGCAGAAGGTGGCAATGAAGGGGGAAGGATTACAAGTTGAAGGTTCATTTTAGCCTTCATTCATTTAGATTTTTCAATTTGAAAACCGGGTTCGGTTACTCCCTATTAACCCTTCTTTTTTATTAACCCGATTCTTAGAATGAATGTATCGTTGTGAAGACCAGGACAGCATTCAATTCATTCATTTTATACTTTGAATGAAGCATGAGACGATGTTTCATCAAATTCACTTTTCATCAATCTTGATGACGTCATCGAACCTATCCTTTCCTTTCGACTACATTCTTCAAATTCAAATTCTTCAAAATGGTATGCCACGTCAGCACCCCCCGGCTCTCTCCTAGATAGGGATTCTTCAAATTCAAATTCATCATTTTTCAACATGCCACGTCAGCAGACAGGTCTCCCTCCCGGGAAGACCTTCTTCATTTTCAATTTCATCATTTTTTGCCTTGTAAAATTTGGGGCTGCGCATCTCTCCCCTGTGAGAGCTTTCTTCAAATTCAAATTCATCAAAAAAAGACTTGGCAAGATGCATCTTCAAAGCACACATGTTTGGACATCCGATTACTATTGGTTGTTAAGAAGAGACTAAACACATGCTTCCATATAGTCCGTGTACTATGAGTTTATTGCCTACGTTTGTCTTTCACAACCAGTAAAAGATGTATCCACTGATGTCCTCATCTGGCGTCTGGTCTTTTGTATCTTGTACTACGTCTTCGATGTATCTGCGCTGTGCGTCTGCAGTCAACGGTCTTTTTTTCGGGGGCAAAGACTTGGGCGTACTTGTCTCTTTGCTCGCTGCTGGAGGGGGTGCAATCAAGGGAGGTTCAGGGGCGGTGGCGCTCTCGCTCGGCGCGTCCAGCTGCTCGTTCCCGCTAGTGCCCGGCGCTTCCTCGCGCGCGCTGCTCGCTGCAGGGGAGGGCGCTTTCGGGACGGGCGGCTGGGGCGGGTTCGTTTTCTGGGGCGATGGGCTGGATGCTGAAGCGAGACCGGCGCCTCTCTCGCTCGGCGCGTCCAGCTGCTCGTTCCCGCTAGCGCCCGGCTCTGCCTCGCGCGCGCTGCTCGCTGCAGGGGAGGGCGCGTTCGAGGGCGGCTGGGGCGGGGTCGTTTCGTGGGGGAAGGGTGGAGAGCAAGCTGATTCGCCAAGAACGGTCGTCTCGTTGTCGAAGAGTGCAATCGTGTCGTCCTGTCACGTGGAGGACGCGGATGGTCAGCTTACAAAGAGTCGTACTTAATATCCTGTTGGTCGTGCTAATGTACAGGACACAGACTTTTGGTTACAGAAGTAGCGAGAGAAGCAAAGTCACAGCGGCCTTACGGTCGAAGGCTAAAGAAACTGGACATACAATATTATTCGTACCTGCGACAGCATTTCCTGTATCTGCAAAATTTCGGACACGGTAGTCTTGAGCTTGAGCGCTAGGTGCTTGGGCAAAGGCTTGATTGTAGACTTTCTCCCTGCGAAACGGAGAGGAAAAAAGGCGTCATCTGATTTTGTATGTATGCAGTCAGATTTGTATGTGAGCGCGACTTTGTATGCGAGCGCGCCTTCTTTCATTAAGGAAACTTCATATAAAGTCTCGTGACGTTTGACGGATCATTCTAGCTGTCTACGGATGTGATAACGTGGAACTCACCTTCGCAATCCGCCACATCGTGGCACTTCAAATATGTACACGAGTCTGCCGTATCCACCACCCAGTACGCTGCACAGAATTCAAAACGGGCGTCTGACATCCTGCTTCCGCGTGAATTTGTATACGCCTAAACTTGAATCTTATGTCCATGTTTAGCGGGAAGGATAAAAGCTAAGATTAGAATCGAAGAAAAGAGAAAAAAACAGAACAAAATTGCTTTCATGACATCTCACCGGAGTGCTTTTTGTGCTCGCCCTTTTTGACGGGGCAGAATGTGCTATCTGTGATGTTGTAGATGACGTAGTTATGGGAGTACAGCTTGCCTGACTGGATGCTCGCTGCATAGTGGACGGAAAAAGGACGCCAGAATCGGCGCCAGGAAACGGTTGGGTTTTCTATTTTTTATCACTATTCTATCCTGCGGCTCTCCGTCAACCTGTCCGACTGTGCAGGTCCACAGTTGAAAACATGCACGGATGTGCACGCGGTCCTCACCGTTTTCGTCTGTACAGAGGGAACGAGTGCAGCTCTTCAGGTATTGTTCTAGGGCCTCATCTCTGAACGGGATGTACAGACTCTGCGTTTCTGTCTCAGGTTTTGTATCATTCAGCTTCCGTGATGGCGGTGGGATCTGCAGAAGATAGGGGAGCGTTTGCAGTGGTGCCACCAGATTGATGAGCAAACCGAAGCATAATACTCCAATACATCTCGTGGTTTTGCTTTTGGCGCAGTCGATGACAAGAAAAAGTAACGTCGCCAAATGCTTACCTGCGTGTGCGCCGTCAGTTCTTTGCTGGACCTAGGTACGTTTCCTACGAGACTGTGTCTCAGGTCCTCTTTGGGTCCCTGAGAGCGAGATGAGAACGTCGCGTTCAAGTAAGAAAATTACAAGGCGAATTACTGGACTTCATCTGTTCGATCTGTCAGCTGAGCCCATTGAATGTGTTTGATTACAGAGATTTGTTCTTTTTCCGACATATAATCTGTGACCTCACCCACCTTGGTCTCGTAGTATCTGTTCGTGAGCTTGAGGTCGTTGGTGCTTCTGAATTTTGTCGATCCGAAAGTCCTGAATTGCCGGTTTTTTGTATACACGGCTTGATCGATCAGCAGCAGCGCCTCGCCTTGCTCCGTCCACGTCTTGACTAGCGGAAGGTATCTCTTGTCACCGTTTTGCGTTCGTTTGGTAAGCTCTTGGCAAACCTGCGTCAGTGAGGTGTGTGATCGTACGGAATCTCTAAAGGAGCTCCACTTTCCATCTTCCTGTTAAAAAATAACGAATGACAGGGCACCATTCGTCTAGACAATCGGTGTCAAAGTAGAAAGAAGAGCATGTCGCGTTTTGATCGATATGTATCTTTTTCCAGAGAGCGCCGCACATTACAGATGCTGCGCTTGCCTGCGAGATGAACCTGCCGGCCTGTTTAGTGTCTGTGAAGTGGTGGTTGAAGAAGGGAAGCACCAAGTGCCTCGAAAACTTCACTGCAAGGCAAACGAGGAATTGAAAATCAGAGTGGGGCAAGATTTTCGGGTTGAATACAGATACAGCTTGTGATCGAGTTCTTCGTTTCTTGCAAGTTGTCATCCGGCCAGGTCCTAGTTCCTTGAGCAAAGACGCCAAAGACGCTGCTCACCGGAGTTCGACGCGTCCATTTCTACCACTCGACCCCAGTCCAGGTGGGCCCTGAAGACGTGATGTGCGAGCTGGTCTACTAATTGTATAGATTGTTCAATCCCTTCCTCCACTTCAAGCAGGGATGGTAGAGCTGATCTATCTCCGTCGATGTCTACAAACAGGTTGCATTTCTGCAAGACAAACAGTTTCGATTGATTAATGTTTCAAAAATGTCATCTCCTTGCAGAAACGGCGGTGCAGGCCATGCAACTTTTTCCAAGGGACCTCGATAGTCCTGAAGAGTTCAGCTTATAGAACCTAGTCGTGGAGAATTTGGCTCCTTACGTCGTAGATGACCTCGTAAAAGTGACGCTCTCCAGGGAGTTTATGACTGCTCCACCTGCACGGAAGGGAAGCAGCAGGGAGCTGTTAGCAAGACTCTGCTTCGCTTAGTAGGATGGTAGGCTTGAGGACACGTGAGTTCAGAAAGCGAATCCACTATTTTTTTTGCTCAAACAGTGGACAGGCTCTTAACGGACGTGTGCTGATCCTACCTAGTGAAGAAATTGCTGAATGTTGAGACAAAGAATGTACGACCGCCAGTCTCGGGGTTCTCCTTGGCGAAGATGTACAGCTGGTTATCGTAGCAGCTAGAACACGATCTAGCAAATGCCAGCGCCTCATCCTGTTTTACAAAATCTCTCAAAACCTCCTGGGGTTCAGGAATCAACTCAAATGACGGTGGTTCGTAGGCACCTGTTTCCCGACGGAGGCGCTTTTTGAGGCTTTCGAACATGGTTACACTGGAATGTGCATTGATGAGCAGAAGTATCTATCGGCTGGGAACTTTGAATGACCTGGTCTTTTCAATTGAATGCGGTCAGGTCTAGGAAACTGAACACTGTATGACCAATTAGGAGTACAAGTATAGTGTAAGGTTGAACATGTATATTATGGTATAGTGACGCCTGCTTTCATCCTCATGATTGCGAATGGAGCCTAGGTACGAGAATTGTGTGAAGTTGGAAAAGGGGTGGAAAAAAAAAACAAAGATGATGATTCCTTAGACGCAAATGCGTGAGAGACCGGTTGGCGGTGGGGATAGCGGGGCTCGAACAAAAGCCCCAACTTTTGTGTCCGTCATTGGCTGACTACACTAGCCATCTTGGCCAGCCGGCCGCGCGCGGCAAAAGGTTTGTCGCGCTACCGGCCGCCGATCGGTCACTGCTTTTAAATCAATATATAAATTTTTGAAGGAGCACATTTGGAAGGCCACGGTTCGCTGTTGACGCGTGGGTTGGCCAAACTGGTCAAACTCACGCGCCACCTTCATAGCTAGTGGCTTTTGCATGGTCCGAGTTCGAATCCTCGTTACGGCAACTTTCGATCAACTTTTTGTCGTTTTTTTTGAATTGCATCCAGGGATTCGCGCAGTATAGCGTGTGCACCATCCGATAGGACGCCGCCCTTATCGGACGGTATCTGTATCAACTACTCCATGCTCTAGATCCGTGCGATCTGATTGGCTGTCGCTGTCAAGATAGACAGACGACCAATCAGGAAGCAAGAAATCATCGCTTATATTCCTGTGAGAAACTGTGACGTGATCGGAGATCCATGCGGTGGCAGATTGATTGCATGCATTTTTCCAGCTAGGCTGGTCACAATATGTACTAGATCTCGAACGGTTCTTGAGCATATGCTATGTACGAACACTGAGTGAGTGAAGACTTGAGACTCATGTTAAGTCATGCACATGAGGCCTATATAATAGCTTTCCTGTAGTGAGACTTTTGCATCTGAAGCATCATTTAGATCTCGATCCAAGTTTACATTTCATTCTTCACATAGTCAGCTCATTCCTCAAGTTTCGAACATTTAGATATGAGCGCACCTTGACTCGTGCGCAGCAGCAATACTTTGCAAAGAGTCTCACACAGGAAAACAGCCTGCCATTTCGTTTCGGTAGGTTTTGAAAGTTCTTGATGAACGACTGCCAATTTTGATTGCGAGCAGGAGAAGTGTACTCGCGCTTTGTTGGACTGATCGTGAACATTATCAAAGAAAGCAAAAGGTTCTATTGGCTTGAATCTATCAGATCGCCGTCCAAATGGCAAAGAGACGGAGCAATGGAGGACACCCTGCCTGTGCTATTGGCAACATCAGAGCTATTTCTGAGATCCTCACAGTGGACAATTTCATGACCTCGTTTCCCGAGTCCATCGCTGACGTTATCTGCAGAAGTGCGAGGAGGGTTGCTGTCAGCCCCTGGGCTTTGGGTTTGCCGGTGGTGTCTGTGGCCACCTACTGCCTCGGGCCACTTTCTGAGGTGGTGATCACGTCGTGTGACTGGAAGACGAGAGTTCTAAACTGGAGCATTGCTGTGTCGTCTAGCGGTGGAGGCAAAACACAAGCCTACAACAAGGTCCAGAAAGCGGTGACCTCTTTTGAAGAGCAGATTAACGACGAAGTCAAGGAAAGGATGATCAGCTACCTCGAAGAAAACAAGGTCCCAGTAGGAACTGAAGCCTACGAAGACGAGATGCGCAATGCAGGATTCGTAAAGGTCGCAGTTGATGGCGCGGTAAGCCTAAGAAACTCGCATGTGCTCTTTGACTGTTTTCGAAATTCTCTCTGATCAGGACAGTAGCATGTCGCTCTGTAAAATAGATTCTGAACTCCGTGTTGATGTCATTCTGATACAAAAAGAATATCAAATACTCTGCAGATGGAACTTCAAAGGCTTTATTCTTTTTAGTCGTTCATGTGATCACACAATTAACGTTTATCTTTCATTCTGCAGGTTACGTTTGAGAGGCTGTTCAACATCTTGCTGAGCAACAAGGACCACTCGGGGCTTCTAAATCTGGAAGAAGGGATGCAGTTCTTTGAATCACTAGACTGCTTCAAAAAGGGGAACGCTGACCGCATCACGGCTCTAAAGCTTCGGGGTGGAGGAGCGTGGACGCGAGAGACGGTCAGCGAAAAAGACAAGAGGAGCTGTGAACTGACGCATCTGGTTGTCTGTGGATACACGCAGCCAGATCCGATCGCGCGTGAAATCGAGAAAGTTCCCAACGACGGCCTGATGAACAGGTGGACCATCTGCTTCTTGCCGCAGCTCTATCCAAAATTTGGTAAGTTTGCTGGTAGTACGCGTTCCTTTAAGATTCCAAATGCGAAACAAAGCGAGCAAACTTCCTGTGACTTGAACACTAACAATAAAAGGTTGCGAGACTCACCCCTGGAAGCTCTTGAGGTCGAAGCACTCAAATGAGTATTTTCTTGTTCTGCTTGCTGGTTCCGCTCGCTTCGCTCTGTGAACAGAAAAGGCACGTGCTTTTAAGAGAGGAAATTTTTGTTTTAAAATCAAAAATTAGAATAATAAGACCTGAATGTATGTCTGGATCTTTGTACAGACGCGCTGCGGATTCCTGTGAACGAGCAAAACACCATCAAGGACGACGACAACCGGTTGACAGAGGTAGGTCTGCGTAGTCGTGTCCTGCTGCCTAGTCGATTTGACGAGTCGAGTTCTGACAAACTGCAGAATTTCGGACTGTAGTAATCCTCTTTATTGAAGTCTGATGCATGCATTTTCATTGTTTGAAGATCTTCTACCGCCTATACAAGCTCGCCCACGACGAAGACGGCACTGCCAGGAAGGTGACTTGGATTCTGGACGGGGACGCCGAGCTGGCCTTCGAAAAAGAACACGACCGCATCCAAACGGTCCTGCAGTCTCTGTACGACCAGGACCAGGGAGAGAAGGGTGGTGAGTATCCAAAACAATAATTAAGAAGAAAACTGTCGTTCCAGAAACTAGATCTGTTGCATTCTGTCTGCAAAAGAGGGAGATCGAAAAAAGAAAAACGCAGGCCAATTTTGAGAATAACCGACTTCTCCATGTTTCCTGCAGGGTTCCTGTCCAAAGCCAAAGGAGACGCTCTCGCCATTGCGGGGGCGTACGAAGCAATCATGACTATCTGCGACCCAAACTGTCCCAGCAACCTGAGCGTCGGAAACGTGTACAAGATCTCAGAGAACTCGGTGGCTGCGTCTTGGGGCTACATCCTTCTTTTGCTCCGCCAACGGGTGCACTTTGAGAACGACCCGGTCGTGTCAAAGATCGTCAGCAAGGTTCTCGACTGGCAAAATCCCTACGAAGAAGATGGCGACGACAAGAGCTGGGAGCAAAAGGACGACGACAAGTTCAGCCTGGTGAGTCTAGATTGTGACATGGCCTGACTTTTCCTCCTTTGTTTTGCTCTAGTGACTCTTTGGACTGTGCGTTCTTCGTCCGACCTGGACTTCTTTTGATTGATGGACCGTCGCTCTCGAGTTAATTCGATCACTATTTTCTGTGCAGAGCGTGCTGGAGAAGCGCGCTGTGAAGCTCTTCGACGACTTCAAGGACGCCAAGACCATCGCCCGAGGAGAAGCGAGCAGAAAGAGGAAGTACGGTTCGATCCAGCAGATTGACGAGCTCTTCAGCTTTCTGAGCTCGGAGGACGACGGCGGCTCCCACTGCTTCGGATCATGCAAACGCGCCAAGAAATACCCATTCAAGAAGAAGCAGCCAGTGTTCTTCAAGGAGATTCCAGAGGAAGGAAGCCAGTCGTACGTGGAGATCGTGAACAAGCTAACCAAGCTGGGCCTTAAATTCAAGGACTTCTACAACCGGGAATCGCAAGTCGTAGAAAGGTGAGTGTGCTCAGCGTGCTCGTTCAACGAAAACCTCTTCTAAATATTCGGTCCGACAGCTCATGCGAAGTTTCATTCCAGATAAGTTCCTGTCTTATTTCTGCGGCAAAGAATCGAACCGTTTTGCCCCTTTCGATGCAGGCTGACCGACGTGATAGAGGACGCCGAGATGGAAGACGACGAAGACGATAACGAAGGAGAGGAGAATGACATGGAGTGATTGCGTGTGTTAGCTTTGGATAGTCACCTGTCGTTTCGTTGACCCGGCCAGGGTTGGCTGCCTCCCCCCCGGGTGCGCGGCTTGCAGAGCTTGGAGATGGCGATTGGTTGCTGCGTCCCGTTGTAGGTGATCCAGCTTGGTCAGTATCAGGAGCAGGAACTGGAAGCGCCGCTGGTTCATGTTTCTGCAAACAATTGTGCACGTCACTTTTAAGGCCGGAAAGATTTCGTTTCATGTCTGTCATTGCGAGCAAAGATTGCTGCACGCCTGACAAGCAAATGATTTCTGTCTCGCAATGCGTGCCGCTGCATCATGACAAAAGCGTCCGTCGACCTGCGCACCGAGTGCTTTTATTATGTCTCGTCAGCCGCCCGCACTGCTCTCATTTGTACGTACCTCGCTAGCCATCGGTATTTGCCGAACCACTTAAACCGTTGCTCGCAGACGCTCATGTTAGCTCCCTCCAGCTCCGGATACAGGAACGGGCTCACGTTCTCCTTGCACCACTTCCCCACGTGGTTCTTCGAGTAGTGGAATTTGTCGACTACAAACATGTCGGAACGATGAGATATGAGACAATACTCAACCGCAAAGATATTGACTGACTAGTATGCCTCGCGATGCATGGACGTCGAGCATCCGTAGCCCCTTGCAAACTACGGTATCCGCAGCCTGCCACGTGTCTCTTTTCAAATAGCTCAAACCCTGCTGACGTCAGCGCCTAGCTGGCTGACATCAGATTCATCCTATCTTTCCGCTCTCGAACGCACACTCTGTCACCGGATTCCAGAAGTCTCGCTCCATGTAACCCTGACTGACCAAATCCTGTTTTGCCGGGCAGAAGATGTATTTACTCGGTAAAAAAGTACCATCAGACCCTGCTGACGTCAGCGCCTAGCTGGCTGACATCAGATTCATCCTATCTTTCCGCTCTCGAATGCACACTCTGTCACCGGATTCCAGAAGTCTCGCTCCCTGAAACCCTGACTGACCAAATTCTGTTTTGCCGGGCAGAATATGTAGTTACTTGGTAAAAAGGGCCATCAGAATTTGACTCGACACGTACTACATCGTCTCGCGCTGTAGTAAACATAACCTACCGAGCTTTTTCACCTTCTCCACGAAGGCCTTCGTCTTGGCGCACATGTCCGGGCGGCCGCCGCTCGCGGCAAAGCGTGCCCAATGGCACATGTCGTCCATGCCCGCGTACTCGGGCAGGTCCTCCACGCGGTCGAAACACTCCATGAAGTAGTGATGAACCTGTAAGGATGCTGTACGGGTTTAGTTTCGGGTTTGTGAAATGGGTGACCGTTTTGTCGATGAGTTTGGCTTGTAACGGAGCGTTATACGGCTGCGAAGGTCCTCACTTGGCATCGGCGGTTACTTTCTCTTTCCGTGGCTGCATGTCTGCTGCTACCGTAAGCTGGGAACCAGGCGACCTCATAAATCGGAAAAAGACGCCGCGCGCCGCGGCTGCGCGCCCGCGGCCGCCCAAAGGGAGAAAGATCAGTGCGACTTGGAGTTCAGCGAAGTATTCTGGGCATCGCGGGCGGCCTCGACGCGGCAGAAAAGAAACGCGCTTTCTTTTCTTCTCTCAGATGAATCTGGTCGTTCCTTTGTTCATTCCGTGGGCACTTCTTTTCAGAATGCTTTCCGTGGATGGACGTGCTTCTTCTCGACTTACCAACGTTGTGCTCTCCGACAGGATCATCTCCAGCGGGGGAAACATGTGACCGCAACACCAGAACATGACGACCGTTCCCGCCGTGTGGCCCTTGCCGTCAGCCGATACCCGGGGCGTGCAGGATGTGATCCTCCTCTTCTTCTGCTGCGGCTGCGACGTCTCGTCCGCTGGGTCCTCTTCTTTGTCCTGCCGGTCGCGGGTGTAGAAGTCGTCTGTAGAAGTTGGAGAGAACAATCATTTCTCGGAAAGAGTCTGCGGATTGATGGCATGTCCTTCGAACTGACATGAGATTGGACGGGCAGCGGAGAACAGATCCGTACCTTGCAAGCGACACGAGTAAACGGAGCAGAACGTGCGAGAAGCGGTCTCAGAGGACTTTCGAATGATGCTTTCTTTGCGCACCTGGGAGCTGGCGGCGTTTGAACTCGTTCATGAGACCCATGCCGCCGATGGTGACGTCGGCATAGGTCTCCCACGTGTTCTCCGATGATGGGAATCCCTTCCACTTGACGAGGTAGATCGTTACCTACGATCAAGTGGCAGCCGGGCGATACAATTCAGAGTCCTTATAAAAGAAAACCTTGCGTGCACATTCGACAAAGTACTATGGCTGTGGCTTCGGACAACCGTCCAGTAGTCAAGTAAATAGAGCTTGCGACAAGAAGGAGAATCACAAAACGTAGGCGGTCTCGACCGATTCGGGTGCAGAGTTCCTCGTACGCCAGGCTTCCGATCTCGTTAGCGTGCTAACCCCAAACGAAGGCAGAAAGAATCTCAAGGGAGTGCATGCCTCTCGTCAGCATCGTCATCGCAGACAGCTTCTCGGAGAGACGCCACTCAACTCGGTGCAACGAGAAAAGAACCCCGACGGAGGCTGATTCCATATGCAGATGCAGAAAGATAAAGTCTCAAAATTCCTATCGATGTAGAGGCCGACATAGCTTGAAATCGGGTGTCTTCAGAAGCTGATTTGCTCATGGAAACGCGATCTCTGCTTACCCCTCCTTTGACCATGCTCTTCACGATCCGCTCCGCTTCCCAGATCCCCCCGGAACTTGCAAGCTGTGCCCGCCCACGGGTGCGGAGCGCCACCGGTGCGTCTTCGTTGACCTCCCACTCTTGTTGCTGCGGCCCGTCCGGTTCGGGCGCCTTGCCCTTCCCCTTGTCACGTGCCCGGCCCGCCGTCTTTCCGTCTGCGGCTGCCACGTCCCCGGTGGCGCCCCCCTGCTCCCGCCCCTGATCGCCCTCCCCCAGAAAAACTATCTCGTCGTCGCTCTCGGCGGCGTTGTCGCCGTCATCAACGTCCGAATCACCCGGCTCCCCGGCCTCGGGTGGCAGTGCATCCCCGTCTTGCCCTTTCTGTATTGCCTCTTGCAGATGCTCCTTGCAGAAGCGTTTGCCTCGCGCCGGCGTCTTGGGGCAGCCTTTCACGACTCGCCCGATTGCCGTCTCGAACATCTCCACGTCCCGGCGGGCGCAACAGCTCCGGATAACCTTGCAGTTACCGTCCACATGGGCGTACCGCCCGCAGAACTCGTTCCGGCAGACCTTCGGGTGCTCCAGGGCTTCATCTCTGAGTTGGCACCAGAAGGGGTCGATTATCTGCAGATGAAACGATGGGGCAGAATAAAGAGACCGCTCACGAGAGAAGCCCCATGCGTTGCTGATGTACAATCTTCCTTTGGCGCCAGAGGCCTCTCGCAGGAACAAGAAGTGCGCTCGGCATACCTGCTGAAACGTGTACACAACCCAAAAGCAGAGTTCTGAAGAGAATGCGACTGCTCAACCCGACCTAACACAGAGCCTGTCGCAAAGTTGGCCAAGGAGAGTGGAATTGTCTTCTGCACGAACTCATTTCCAAAACGAAAACGAATAAACTACGTGGGCGAACTGGAGCTGAGTATTGGCACTGTTGGCCGGTGTATTGACAAGAACACACGGTGGCCAAGAGATGGCTGTCTGTCTGTTACTGCTGGAAGCGGCAAATGCTGTTTCTTGGAAAGAAGAGGAAAGATGGGTCAGCAAAAGGTGTCAGTGTGACGCCTGGAAGAGGTCTCACCCGGTGTATCAGGACATCCAGCGGCCACCGGAGATCAATCTCGCTCAGCTGGCTCTCGCAAAGCTCCTGGCAGAATCGCAGCACCCATGAGAGCAAGTAGCCCTCTTCAAAGCGCTTCACGTACAGCGCACCCCTGTGCGTGCGCAGGTGTTGATTGTGCTGGAGGCCCAGTTCCGGTGCCTCCGTGAACCGCTGGAGACCGTAAAGCACGTTGTGCACGTTGACCGCAGCGGAGAAGCTGGTCTGAGCGTAGTACCTGGAGAAGGAGTTTAGGGTTTGTTAAACTTACGTTCGCAGCACCTGCTAGAAAAGCAGTACAGGGAGTGCCAACTGTCTTTCTTCACAGCGGAAACAGAAAGGCCCTGTGACGTGCGTTTGTTTGGTCCTGCCCCGCATGCGCCCAGAGTTTGAAAATAGCATCTCCAGGAATCTAAGAGCCTGCACTATCCTTGTACCCGCCCTCAAATGCTGCTTGTGATGGATGTTTGGCGAGTGTTGATCTCGCGGGTAAGGCTGAAATGTAGATGGAGTATCAGATACAAAAAAGAAAGGCACTCACAGGTTGTAGTCGTGCCTCTTGAGAAGCTCCCGGCTGAGGATGGTGTCCCCGAAGAGCTGGAGCCAGCTGGCATTGTCTGCGCTCTTTGTGTAGGGCCGTCTCACATCGCTCCCACGCGGGCAGTAGTACGTGAGATGTCCAGTACAGTGTGTTGCATGCGGAGCAGACTTTGCTGTACACAAGGCCTTTTGACGGCGCGCCGTCATGCGGGTAAAAGAAAGACTTTGTCACCGCTGGCGCCCACTTCAGATCTGCGGTACACAGGACACACTTGATGGGCTGTGGCATGGCAACGAAAAGAGTGCCCTGCTCCCTGGCCACACTTGCAGTACGCTGCTGCACAAGATGCTGCCTGACTGCGAACACGGGCTCTTGTGTCTTAAGCTTGTCGAGCACGTTGAAAACCTGTACCTTGGTCACCTGCTGTTCTGCTGGCAGCATTGCATTGATAATGTCCGTGATCACCTCCGCTCGCGCCGGAAAAGGCTGCTTGTATCTCTTCAAGCACTCCAGCAGTACCTCAAATGCTGGGAGCGAAAGCGGGTAGGCCAATGCATTCATGCTGCTGCTCGCTGCCCTCTGCTCCTCTCCTGTCCGTTCCCCATGAGCAGCCATGGTTCCCAGCGCCGCCCAGGTGCTGCATATCTCAATGCCGAAAAGTACAATGCATTTAGAGAGCCATGGGTTTCAGGTGCATGCGTCTGGAGCAAAAGAAAAGAGGAATGGGGAAAAGATGTTGGTGATCGGAGAATCGAACCCACGACGCCAAAAGGGCTCTGGCAAGGTTTTAGAAATCACTGGCCAGTCGGGCCAGTGCAGCGCCAGTGCTACCCTCTACTAAAGAAAGTGTCTCAAAAATATATATACTGTTCAAGGCGTCCAGTGTATATGAGAATGGCCTTACATATAAATGTATATATATATATTGACCCTACCTTCAAGTATAGGCGTCTAGAGCAAAGAGTTGCCGCTTAGACTTTATATATATATATATATATTGACCCTACCTTCAAGTATAGGCGTTGGGTGCAAGAAATGCGTGGTCGGAAACTTTGATGAATTTGAAATTGATGAAGGTTATCCCGGGGGGAAAGCCGGGGGTCCGGACAAAAATGAT